>JAUTBV010099966.1:0-16123 GCA_032361325.1 Lepetodrilus fucensis | reverse complement strand
ACATGTATACAGATCTGTTGAAATGTTAACATGGATATTACATAATGATGCATACGAAATTAGCTATCGATGCTCAAATATCAGTGCTGTGTTAGTAATGTTCGCTCCAGGCACTAATAGCTACACACAAACCTGATTTATATGAAATTTCTTTTCTTTCCAGGGATTGATATATGTCAGGAAAGACCCCCTGAGAAATACAACGGCGTCAACATATGTGCCTACCAAGGAAAGAACGTGGAATCTTTCAAGATGGACTGCAAAAACGAAAGCATCGTCATCAAAGACATATTTGTAGGATCCAAGGTGAACAACACATACTGTCATGACAAATTGGCGAATATCAACGGCGTGCACGAACAGCGCTGTTGTGGATATGACAGCAAGGATGTCCTCTTCGATTCCAAATGTCCGGGAATACAGAACGCCAGCGGGCCTCTGGCGCACTTCGTTTACTCGGATACCATCACCACGTGCAGCGGACAACACACCTGCGATAAGAAACTGTCATTTAAAGTTCCCCTGCCCAAAAATCACAAGCGAGGCTTCGCTGATTATGTCAGAGTATTTTATGATTGTATCTCAGGTGAGTTTAGTACTAATGGGTGGTTCAGGACCCGATATTACGAAAGCTTTTGAGTACGATGTCCTTGCTCAAACGTTTAATGAATAAAACTTTGAGTTGAGTATAAAATCGTACTCAGAAAAGGTTTCGTAATCTCGGGGCCAGGCCTGTGTGTCACGAAAATGTCGTGCTGTAGCCTAAATCAAGGCGTAGTCAAGGCGTACATGGTGTTGCTATAGCAGGACGTGACGTAGACGGATATACGCCGGGCAGACCGGTACGACCTTTTCGTGAACAACAGGAGCCGTATTCTCGAAACTTCTTAGCTAATAACTTCTTAGTGAGAATAGATCTCTTCAAGAATTAACATAAGCAGAAACCCAGTTAGGCAAATTCGTAGTAATTACGAACTTCTTAGGACTTACGAAGTTTCGAGAATAAGGGCCCAAGTGTATAATGTTGCTACCAGAGGCGCCCTATATCTTGTTATGACACTATGTATTCTCGGAGGCTCTCAATTACGATAACATTAATGTTCCCATGTAATGCCAAATATCCCAGAATAAACCAAGTCTTTATTTAAAAAGAAATCTAAGTGGATGCATTGCTTTTCTCTTTTCGAAATATATACTTTACAGTTGTATAGATAGTTCCAGCAAAAGTAATACATTGCACGGTGTACTGATCGACATTTCTGCCAATAGTTATTAACATATTACGTATATACCTCCAGTACGAATTAATAATGAAATAACACCAAACTTCGCCAGCATAATGCCATTTTGGAAACCTTATTACAATTCTATTTTCAGTTCTGTAGCGCGAGTCTTCTAGACCGTAATACCATTCCTTGGACTATCCACGCAACTTCTAGTTATGTTTCTTTCTTTCCAGATGCTGCCAGTGTAGGATTCTGTGAATCTCGTTCAGTGAAAGGCAGTGTCATCAACATGAGATACGACATGACATTAGACACCGTAGGAGACAATGATGAACACGAATGCTCGTGCCACGTGACGTCATCTGGCCCAGATCCAGTTGAAATAACTGCACTAGATGTCAGGCTCCAAGACAGTTCTGATAACATGGAGTGCCATTATACAAAGCTTAGTGTGGTTGATGCCAAAGACAAAAACCAAATATATAAAAACATTTTATGCCTTAATAAGGAGTTTATATTTGGTGTTCCTGTGATACATAATTCAAAATCCAAAGACTTCATTATAACTCTAGGACCAATAAAGAGCAAAGAATACCCGTCCGTTGTTTGGCTGCAAGTTTCAGGTAAGGACAAGCTCGTGTTATGTACATAGACATAAAAAACAAACACCTGGCAGCATTCCAAAACCAATAGGGAAGATTCTTGTCCTTCAACATACAACATATCGGAATACCGTCATGTAACAGCTTTTTATGTATGTAGGATATGCATATTTTATTTATTGACATGCTTCAATCTGTGTAGGATTCCCAAGTTATGTTCCAACTTGCGTGTTTAAGCTATTCAGTTTCAGTTAAACCATGTCAGTAGCAGGTCCCATGGCACCTATTTCATGAAGATCTCTTCTTTCCGCTAGCTTCCCTCTCGTAAATGATCTCGATCGCTATGTGAAATATCACTTGCGAAAGGGTTATGGTCTTATAGTGGATACGAGAGTTCCATGAAGAGGTCCCAGGTGTCCACTCGTCCCCTCTTTTTTGAAAATTACAGCTTCAGCTTATGGTCGTTACCAATAGAGCAACGCTTAGATTGCAATACGTATGGCTTCTCATGTTCCGTATTCCCCTATATCCACAATCCACATGCTGGATGTCGAACACTGCCCTATAACTAACCGACGGTGTTTTATTTCAACATTCTGGATTCTTCCATTTTTCCATTATATTTTTGTCAACGACGTCATAGGACACGACAGAGCTATAAAGACCATGCAGTTCTTCACAGAAATACGCATATAGTTATGTTTGTCCATACATGAATTCACACTATTAGTGACATGCTCATCATCTACTTATGTCGATGTAATGAACGCTTGACTATCTCCAACCCTCGAAACACATACCGTTTATGCCTATTTTGTAGACATAATGGTCTGTGTTTCGAGGATGCCCATCAGTCTGCAAGCCTTGTGGGTTTACAGTACTTTTTTCCCACTCATTTGTTAAATTCATATAGGGGCCTAATTCTATCTTCTGTGACATTCAAAGACACAGAGCTCTGAGACTATCTCCAAGACTATCTTGCTCATGATCTAACCAATGCCATTTCTATCATTACGTCAGTGTGTTTAATAATTGATTTATATTTACAATATGTATTCCATTATTATTTGCAGCCAAGTCCAATAAAACCGAGATAACAGTGAGCTGCAACGGTCCCACACAAGAACCTAGCAACCGTACGTACTCGAGTCACCTCACATGTCAAATTAAAGTCAGGATACTAGAAGTTGCGTTGTCATTCACCTGAATAATTGCGTCTTAGTGGAGACCGTACTATTTGCTATGGCAATGCGGTTTCATGCTCTGGATTGATGTATATGAGATGTTGTTGAGATCTTGTTGCAGCATGTATGATTAAACTATTTGGTGCAGACGTTTTCTCAAGTTATCTTACAGATAATGCAAATATGTATCTATGCAATGGGAACTTATAAATAGCAAAAGGTGTAATTTTGATCATGATGATCACCATCATCACCATCGTCGTCCTCATCAACAACAACAACAACATCAAGAACAACAACAGTAACATCATCATGCTCAGCATCAGAAGCATCATTCTTGCTGCTACTTTTGTTATTATTATATTATACATATTTTTAGAAAATACATTTCTACATCTCATCCTAGTTATTCTGACTGACTCATAACAGTTTGGCTACCAATTCGAAATGTAACATGACATTATTGCACAATTTGTCTAGCTTAATGCCTGGATATCCGTGTTCATAATCGTGCCATATTGTCTTCCAGGCATGACTTTCGAAGCTGCAATGATTGCCATCCTCAGTGCTGTGATATTAACTGGCATCATCGTCACTATTGTGGCTCTCTGCAAGCGGAGGTACGCATCCACCACTTCTCCTATATTTCCATAATAAATCACCGGGGTTTTTGCATGTGAGAGTCACTACGTTGTGCGCGCTGCTGTGTGTGTGTTCCGTCCCTACTGTCCACGTTATTCACACATCTCAGACATTAACCTGTCAGACCTTATTCAACTACGACTGTAGTATCCTAGCCCCCGACTTTGATGCCGATAATGGTGAACGTCTTCATGTCAGGCGAACGTAGTTATGTCACTACTGCTAGGCCGTTCTCGTTAATTTTCGATGCTTGGTCTGTGATTTATTCGGGCCTGAGTCAGTGCTGGAACAGATTAATATTCCGAAGTAGTTCATACATAAAACACACATTCTTGCATGTTCTGCTGTATAAACTGTAACACATACGTCCGGAAATATCCCTTAAAGATATAGGGATAGCATCCTCTGCCGTCGACGTAACTGATTAACTGTACAGTGATGTATGGGTGTCGGGCATGATGCCAGCTCACTGAAGCTGCCTTGAGGTGCAACTGATCTGATAATGTTAGGTATGAGTGCAATGAGGACAACATAACAACCAAAGGTAAAAAAATGAAAAGGGGGAAAACAATATCCTTTTCAAAAGTAACAACCAAAGTAAATAAAATGCTAAATACAAATTAATAAAGTAACTTAAAAAGCAAAATATGAATGATGCAAAATAAATCAGAAACAAAAATAAACCCCACTCCAACTGCAAACCAAAACAATAAAGAAAAGGAAATACACAGCATTAATAAAAAAAGAAGAGCGCAAACAGGTGCTTCCGGTGCAACTTAATATACCAATCCGTTATCTCTTCTCACGATGACAGTCCAATTAACCACTGTAATCTACGAATGTCAAACTCTATTTTCTATGTTTTCGCCGGTTTAGGAAACAGAGAGAATACAAGCCGCCTCAGCCAGAGAACATCTACTTCGAGCTGGAGACGCCTGACGACAAGTACGACCAGCTGCATCTCAAGCAGCTGCAGGACGACAACACCCTCAAGCCCGACCCCAGCTACGGCCGTCTGGACTACAGCAACCCCGACGAGGGCCACTATGCCGAACCGGACAAGCTGAACGGAAAACACGCGCCGTTAATCATGAACAATGACTACGCAACGCCTGATTCGTGTCGGTCGTGACGAAGGAGGACACGTGGTTAGATGCTTGCGGAATAGTGGAATAGTGGTCAGAATTCGTGTTGGATTAGTGGTCGGAATACCGATGGTTTAGTGGTAACAATTCCAGTGGAATTAGTGGATATGCAGCATTGGTTGATGATGGGTGTGGATACCATTGGAACTCTGGTGGTCAGTGCTTTTAGATTTGTGAAAATAATATATATTTGGAATAGTGGTAAAACCACGTTTGGATTATGAGTATAATTATCACTTGCTTAGTGGATATCAGACTATTATAATATCGTGTCTGAAAAAGTATAAGTGACAATACTACCAGATTCAATATTAAGGAATCTTGATGGTATAATTATTTCACAAATTATGACGAAATGTACCTACATTTATGTTGTATAAATATGCATACACATCGACCTAGGGAAGTACACGTCCAATTCTATAATAAGAAGACAATTTGAACACTTCTGGGAGGTAACGTTCTACATACAGTAAATGGGAAGTGCACAAACAACCTAGGCCTCACTCCAATTGTTGAGAACAGACTGGACTGATCAAGTGTTGATTACTACGTGGAAGCGAAGCGGAATATCAATAGGATTTTGACAACTGTGCCAGGCATCACTGTCTAAGCTGACGGGACTATATATCACGAAGACGTACAAACCCACCTACAGAGAAATTAATCAGTGTCTCTTTGCCTTTGAGATGGGACTCATTACACCTATGCCGTACTGCACTGGGTAGAACCTTCTTAGTTCTAGCATCTGCTTTCCACCTGTCAGTTCGTATTAATCAGACAAATAACGGAACATATTATGCATGTTATAACGCGGTCATATTTCTGCCATATGATCATCATGATGATTATATCTGTCGCCAATGTGACGGTGTAATTCCTCGCCGTGGACATCTGGGCTATGTCACCGCGGATAATAACGTCAATAGATGCTCAATAACAACGGCAACAAAGCAATTTTATTGTGTCTAAAAAATCTAAAATCTCCTGTGCTATTTCGACGAAGACTGCGGAGAATAGAAGTGCTTATTTTGTGGTGATTGGATGCTGGGGACTGATGTAGTTAGTGTACAGGGAACATCTGCAATATGCATGGAACGTGGGCACTCCACTGGTGCCAATCGCCCCGGCTGTCAATCAAAGCCTTCTGGCCATGACATGTACAAGCTTCAGAGATCATGTCAACTGACAGAATATTCATGTGAGCTGAGTACTCTATAGTGGAGGACTGTAGGTCAACGATGCTGATGTGTTTTATATATCCTTATTTCTTCCTTTCTCGTCCTCTATCGTCGGAAACGGGTGAAGGATTCCCACAGCGACGTTGAATTCCATAATCACTCTCTAATATCTCGCTCTCTCTCTTTCTATCTATTTATCTCTCTCTTTCATTTTCTTTCTCTCCTCTCTCTATATCTCTCTCATTATAAATGTATCTCTCAATCTCTGTGCCTTGATTTGCCCTCGTTCTATTATTCCCTCATTGCTGTCGCTATCACTTAACTCCCTTTCATCCGCCTATCTATATATGTGTCTCCCTATCTCAGTCCTCCCTCTCATATCCTTCTAACATATTTCTCTTTCTATTCCTCTCCCCATACCTCTCCGCTCTCACTCGGTCTCTCTCTCTCTCTCTCTCTCTCTCTCTCTCTCGGTCTCTCTCTCTCTCTCTCTCTCTCTCTCTCTCTCTCCTTATCGACTGCATTGCATCTTTGTATCGCGACATAGTTATACTCATGGCATCAATCAAAAGCAACACACCCATTTCTAGTACATAAACACAGTCCTTAGACGTCTTTCAGCTATACCTGATTGATACGTCTGCCGTTAAACAATTACCATCACCTTTTATCATAGCAAAACTCGGTTCAACCGCCCCTGGGACCCGGCATTAATGTTCGCGAAAGTTACGTTTCTGACGCGATATTGATAGGATTCACTGTCTGTAGAGTGGCAATGCAGTTTCCTTGGTCTTGTCAGTACCAGCCGGTGCTCGCAGGTTTACTGCAACATTCAACGGATGTTGCGGGTTTCCTCCTGCCCTACACTGACAAGTATTGATATTAGTGAACGAATCTATGAAGCGAATCTAAACCACAATTCAACCCCTGTTGTCTTTTCGATGTGCAAGCAGCCTACTGCGTGACCTCCGATATCATATGAACAACTCGAACCTCATGACATCTATCGGATGCACTTAAGCAGACGATGATACGGATTTCCATATACATTCATGAGTTATTGCCCCTATCAGTCTAATGTCTGGGCCGTGTGATGCCCTACAATGGTGGACGAATACCCATCGGCGTGCCCTCTGTTGACTTGTGTTATAGGATCGCACAAAACAACGTCCGGTAACGCGAGATACCGTTATGTTTTATTCAGAGGCCACTTCGCCTGTAATATCACGCTAATGAAATTGGTGTACTTAGCATGATTGTAAAACCATATTAGCTCCAAGCACTCACGATGTGCATGTATAATAATGTAAATATGTATTTGTATATTCATGTATATATGCAAGAGTGTCACGTACGTGCTCTTGGCGATATAATAGAAATCGTGCGTACGCGCGCACATACATTTAAATGCACAGACATATAAGAAGACACTGCAAAATACAATATAGTAAATACAAAAATAAACATGTTAGGCATGTTACCCACGAGTTGACTTACGCGGTGTGTTCTTAGAGTAATGTTCGATCGTAACTTAACGAACGAAATATAGTTCATCAGTTAGTTATTTTAAAGGCGCTTCATGAAGTAACGATCAAGCGATGGTTTGAACTATTTCAGACATTGTTTTCCCTTAAGTATCTTGCTGTTCTGCGTGTGAAAACACATTATTATTTTATGAGTTTACCCAGTAAATACAGTCACGATATATCTTTTGCCAGGAACTGAAACATAATTAAATGTGTTCCTTTTAAACTTCACGTGCCTATACAACATTTCAAGTGACGTCTCATTAACATTTCTTTAATCGACATGGTGAATGTTGAGCGCGGCAGTTTCTCGTTACAATACAAGCAAGACTGAGTCACATCTGGAATAATTATTGCCTAGTTTATAGATTTACATTAGCTTCGTCGCATCTGCGATTTCCGCGCGTTGCCAAGGTGACCACCAACCCATCCGGAAAACCTTGCATTGAATGGGTTATTCGACTCTTGAAGTTGACGTGTGTGCTTTTCTTGTGTGACATAATAATGTCACCATTGTATTTATCTTGATAATTTTATTAACTTTTAAGTTTGCACTCTCTTCTTCGTTGGTATCGTTATTTGTGAAGTGCGAATTTCTAACCTGCATCACGAACTTAACGTAATAACATACCTCACGATCTAAAATCTTTGAATTAATTTCCTGTGAAACTAATTTTTATTTATCAATTGTTGGCAAGAACACTATTATCTCGTGTGAACAGTCTATTAATAGGACTTACGTCTTCGATTTGGGAACATGATAGTTCATTTTCCATTTTAAATGTTTGTATTATGTTTGAAATAATGGTCAACTTTACATTAATAACATTGCAAGTATCGTTCAACGTGTACGTTATGGTATGGTATATTTACGCAGGATTTTCTCGGCGATTACTAACACAATATGTATTCTGACTAAATGCCGTGTTTTACGAGTTGTGTGCTACTATAGTGATATTCAGTGAAAGTCTTGTTATTGTTATACATACAATATCACTGTATTATATGCTTATGTGTATGTCACGTCAAGAATGTACATATTAATATTTATATTTAATCGCATGCATGCATAACGTGCAGTTTGTGATGACTTCGATGAAATATTCACTCTCAATTCATTGTTTTCTACTTGCTCAATAAATTGAATTTGTAATACATCTTGTGAAATTTAATTTTGTATCCGTTCTGTGAATTTTTTACCAATGATACTAAATGATTTTTCTGGAAGGATATGGAACAATGGAATGGAAATCACAAAGCTTCAATACCAGCCAAAGATTAACATACACTTAGTGGGAATTTAAAAACAGACCGGATGTATTATTCAAGAAATCACATTGAAGAGACATATATTAAAAATGGATACCTTTAAAACTAACTAAAAGACAACGTTGCATTTTATTAACTACGATATATCCACATTATAATCGTCTCAAATGTAAAGAAAACAATCACCCATTAGACATACATATTAATATCTACAGTGTAATGGTCTACACGTGTTCATGGAATATATTGACAAATTGTCATAGAACAATGACAACCTTCTATTGGGAGTGAAGGCTATCTTGAATACCTGTGAGTTTAATGAACATCCTAAAAGTGACAACTATTCATTTGCATAGATACTAGTAAATAGAGTTCGTATGAAATCTGAGAAAAGACAATGCCCTGCTACATCCAAAGGAAATAAATAATTAATTGGATGTCCATTAAGGCAAATAATGAAGCTCAAAGAAACTATTGCTTTCTGATGTAGATGCATTGCACATAAGCCATAGCGTATGCGGATAACAATGATATCAGTTCTAAGAACGACCAAAGAACAGACTACATACAATTAATGCATCCTGATTAGAAGTCATAGCAAGAGACCCAGGAATCGATGGAAACAGAAATGTTATCATATTCATCTTGCACATCTGGCTTGTACTGGCTTGAAGTGCTTGTGCTGGCTTGTACCAGAGTGTTCCGGTGAACCTTTCTTGTCCATTCCATCTGAGTGAGAGACATTGCGGAATTGTAATTGTTATCAACGTATATGCTTCTATCTGCAGAAGCTATTGCTGTTCTAGATAGCTTGATAGCATATTCAGAATATTATACATCTCAACACCCAATATCCTTACACACACACAAAGCAGTTAACCTTACCAAACACATTTCTACTACGAATCGTGATCTTTCAGATACAATTTATTACTATAACTGATGGCATTTGCAAATGTGTTTTTGCTTTTACTATTGACAGGCTATTAACCCAACATCATACTAATGGTTTCATGTCAGTTACAATACAATGCTGCTAGCTAGATGCAATATCATCAGTCACATAATAGAGCAAACTATGGCTTAATGATGACGATAAAACAAGCGCAATCAATATCACTATTGACATAGCAATGGCATTGTCCATGTGATGTCATCAACTCCTTTGACCAGCCAGTGAACGTTGCAGACACTGCAACATAACACTAACAAGCCACGTGCAACATAATAAGATCCTACAGACGATTATTATACCTCTACAGATATACATTTTATAAGAGAGACACATAGACATGATGATACGACACTGTCATGCCAACTGGAATACTTATTTTAAATCTGCTCAGTGGCTTTTAAAGCCAACATCAACATACTAATTGTCGAGGAGGAGTCTAGATCGACTTGATCAACATTGAACTGCCTCGTTCATCCAGACGGGCATTACAGCATCTGCCGGGGATTTGTATAACTCCAACTATCCACTCATTCCCACCCCTTTCCATATCAGAGAGAAATATCCATCTACAGTATTCTACCACGTCAGAATGTCGAATGATGCTCGCTTGCCCTTTCTCTTGGCTGTACATGCAAGTAAGCTTATTCAATACTATATGATAGTAATTCACTTACTATGCTGTGCGCTATTGTAATACCGTTTACTCAGAAAGAGCAGTTTGATTTCACCAGGTCATCGACATTTATCAGATTGACTTATTACCAATATCAAAGACAGACTTTTGATGTAAATCAATGTGTACTGAAGGCTTACATTTCTATGAACTCTATGTAGCGAAAAGATGTTTGGTCGAGAATTCTGGCAATTAATACTGGAATATATTGCAATAAAGCAATAACCTATGAGTGAATAACGAACAGTCGTAGAAATTCGGGATGGTATTATAAAACAAGAATAGATCAATGATTGCATTATTACCAAGTTGTATTTTTCTCAGTACCGCCATCCTCCCACCGTTCTAACTATCATTCTACAAATTATACGTAATAAATCACTAAGATTATTCCAAGTGACACTCTTCATTGCTAACATCGCAGACATGTTCATAAAGTACAATTTAATTAGCGACGTTCATCGTACATACTCGTCGTACACCATATACACGTAATATCCCTGAAGGTCCGGGACTTAACGAGAAAGTAGAACCGTGTTCAAATCTCTTGAGTTAGACACACGCCACTGTTATAACACATTAGTGAGGATTCCTCTCACGAACTCCAACAAGAATCCTATATTCTAGCATTACACAACTGCCTCTTAATGTCCTCTGTTAACGAGTTCGGCGCGATTCCTGATTGCTTTAGACCAGCTTAATCAAGTGAAGAGGTCGCCGTGACCTCCATAGCTGTCTGATCCATGCGACCTGTCCTCTTCATCAGACCTGGAATTGTCGATTGTATTCATTTACTGTCAACACGACCCATTGATTGGGAACATAGGGCTGTCACATAGCGTACACGCTAATCATTTCCAAGGAATAGATTCTAATCATTTCCACGGAGTAATGGTAGCGCTACGAGAGTCGTAACTCCTTGTTAGCGAAGACCTATTATAGTTGGATATTTCGGATGAACCAAGCGACATCCATGCTTATCTCCGATCCTGAATGTCGCGAAGTTGCTACGATTGATAGTAGGAGTTACTACTCTCTCGTAGTGCTATGATTGATAGTAGGATTTACGACTCTCTCGTAGTGCTATGATTGATAGTAGGAGTTACGACTATCTCGTAGTACTACGACCGTTCTGTGGAACTAGGATCAAGGTCATGGCATAGCGACTGAGAGTTCAAAGGATAAAAGTAGAAGTAGATGTAGAATGGAAGTAGATGTGGAGATTCTGTATTTTTTTGGACTTATTATTTATTTCTGATTAAAAAAAAAAGAAGACGAAAAAACGTATTAAGTATTCTCCCCCACTTTTGCATGCAATGAGGGTCGTAGCATAGTCCAGGCTTAACTGGGGTCGTAGGCCATGTTTTAGGGCACAACGCATACCTTCATTTACGCCTAGACTACATGAGCCGCGCAGGAAAGACATTTGATGAGGCACATCATTATTTGCTTTTAATTATATTTACATTATCTGGAAATGCAAATTTGTACATGGCTATTACATAATGTTTCTATTATTTCGTGCGACAATAACAAAGTTCGCCTGTTTTTATAAAAGTGTTCAACTTTAGAGACGTATATTCTCGAAACTTGTTAGCTAAGAACTTCTTAGTGAGAATCTAGATCTCTAAAAATAATAGCATAAGCAGAAACCCAGTTAGGAAAATTCTTAGTACTTAGCGTATGCTGTTATTTCTATGCTCGTGAAAAAGTATGATTTCAGATATATTACGTATACTTCAATAGCATTTATTGAAGCATCCGTACTAGGCTGTATATATATATATATATATATATGCATCCTCCAGACATCGTAATATGATAACTTCCTCAACAATAATATCCTATATAATATACTACCAAAGAAAGATGAAATCAAACACGTAAACTACACTCTATGTATTAATACTATTCTGACGGTCTAACAGAGGCAGTGACAGAACATGTAAATTCTTCATCAATCATAATAGATATGATCCTTCATCTGTCAGTACCAGCCGGTGCTCGCAGGTTTACTGCAACATTCACTGCTACGGAAGTTGCAGGTTTTCTCTTGCCCTAAACTGGCAAGTAGATAGGTTAGTGAATGAACAATCTAGCAAGCGACTCTAAACCACAATTTAAAAATAAAAATAAAAAAATTAAAAAAAAGCAATCAATAGAGGTAGTTCAGCTTTTCTCATTACAGACCAGCTTTATAACGGACAGGATCTGCAACAAGTTGAACCAAGTAATGATTTACTACATACACAAGTTAAATGTAAGATAAGATACGGCTTTATTATCTGTTCAGGAATTTGTCTGGAACATACATAACGTTATAACTCGCTTTACTATGGGTAAACATATGAAGGACATAACAAACCCAGCATAAGATAAGTAAACATTTGATAAAACAAGTAACAAAATATGGTAGTAAACATGAGGCATGTATATAAAGATAATACTTATTTATATTGTTCAATGTATCGTTTCTCGAAGCTCGCATATCCATAGAGCGTAAGTGCACGATCCCCATGTATTAGAGATGGCTACGAGAGTCCTTATATGGTATCGTAGTAGATATGAGAGCTTCGAGAAACGATACCCACGTATATGTAATTGGACTATTGTATTCAATAACGACAAGAGAGCTCGATCTAACATTGGTCTAATTTCTATGTTCCCACTATACTATTATATTACAATTAGGTATTATTAATTAATGTTATAATTCATCCTTGTGGAGTTTATGTAGGCGTGTTTCCAGTTCCATTGGCTCGAGGAGAACCGCCGTCGTTTATTCAAGGTATTGAGCCACACCATCTCCCGAAGAACACTTTCTCTGTGCCCTGTGATGATATAACGATAATAAACCAATATATCATATGAATAAGTTACGTGCGATTTAGCTTTCGGGAAAATTTAGTCCTTGCAATGATCAATGTCAACACACTTGGTATTCTTATTGGGTTTGTTTGGGGTTTTTTAATTGGGAAATTAGAATCGCTTTCAATATTATTTCACTTATATACTGCTTGTTAGTTTATGACAGAAAGAAACCAGCAACATCCGTAGCACTGAATGTTGCAGTAAACCTGCGAGCACCAGCTGGTTCTACAGTAAACAACATGTCACACAAAATAAGTTACTAGTATTTAGCTTCAGTTTTCGGGAAAAGTTAGTCTTTGCACGCGGACCAACGTTATAGCGCTTATTAGCGTATATAATACTCACCTACTTATGATAACTGCTCGGTTATAAAACATATCAACATATAGTTATTGCATTCCTCTTGTTGTGATGAAGTTAATCTCGAGATAGAATCTGCTATTCAACACCATACTACATGCACTTTGATTATCTACAGCCCATTGACGAATGAAAGAAGACAACATTATTAGTCTTTGATAAGAAAACAAATCACTTCCTCGTCCGGCAATCGCTTCCGTGTACTGTAGATTTAGTATAGTGATAAAAAGTACGAAGGATTCTCTACAAGTGCAATAACAACATTAATGCCCGCCAGTTTATATTACATATATGTTATCTCTATTTAGCTGTACGCTGGAACGTAATTGTATGAAAACAACTATTAACTCAGCTCGGTGCATTTAGGTTAATCATATTTTCTTTCATCACGTTTTTCCCTAAGTCACATCTTCTGTAATGTGTATGACGTAGTAAATACAATGTTTTTTTCTCCAAGGCGTGTCTGTGACGAACTTGCATGTTCTTACAAAACGTTACATATAGATTAACAACTAGGTTTGATGTGTTAAGATATATCGTAATGAAGTTTATTTTTCAAAGTCATAAGAGTTTCCTCTGTGAGGTGTATGACGTAGGTGTCTGTTCTTATCGTACATAACAATAACGGCATTGACGACATGGATACCACGGGAAACGTATGTAATGCATAACAGTCAGCATTTTCACGAATCAATTACTCCGATCGACGTCAGTTTCGACAGCAGCAGGACGAATCGGCCAGGTTTTAGTTTCTGAAAATGGACTACAAACGTGCCCAGATTGCGAATAGGTCGCCTTATGCTCCACAAAGCACCACCACGAGGCTGGAATCTCTCTTGGCTGACCTCAAACAGACGTTCAAGCAATGAGACTTAATTGGTACCACGTGGAATACGGTTCAAGACAACAACATATCGCCTTGGAAACGAGGGACCGTACTGCTTTCTTGCTGTTCATATTTAGCGAAATCTCCCATCAAATTAGTCCAACCCACGTAGCGCGCTTGGCCTTTCAAACTAGGGGGTTATTACAGGGGTGGTCCGATCCGAGGGGATTGAGAAATCGCTGTGTAGGGATTGTCGGATGTTCGAATCTGCTAATGTGCAGTCTCCGCTTATTAAAGATTTACGTCCCTTTAAGCTGCCTTTGAGCCCCGGATGTTCGTCGGCAAGACATACGTACGAGTCTCACTTCCAAATTGCTCGTGGACCTTCTGTAGATGTTTATGTCTTGTATCTGTGTTCCAGACATAGACGTATATAGCATGCTACTCGGTAACTAGGTCGGCGGTAATGCGTAGTAATCAGCCATGGTCTGCCGTAAATATTGTTATGGACTATTTGGAGATAATTTTCAAATTAAAGGTCAACGTAGTTCTTCGAGGTTTTAGAAGGCAATTGGGGTGAAAGACTCAAGTCCAGATTATGTCTAAGTTTAATTAACGTTTGCACCCCAGAATAATTGCAGCTATTTGCTGAGAGTAGACGTCAGCCCTGATGTTCCATATCGTGCCAATAATTACAGTGTATGTACATTGTAAGTTATAATAACGCTAATATTAGTAATAATACTAGTACTAGTAGTAGTATTAGTAGTATTAGTATTAGTAGTAGTAGTAGAACTAGTAGTACTAGTAGTAGAAGTAGTAGCAGCAGCAGCCATCAGCAGTGATCAGTATTAAATAAAAAGAACGACACTCTAACTTACCATTGTATTACCCGTGTAGACCTCAGACCTAAGACCATGTTGCAGATTTTCTGCTTTAATTTCTACCAAACGCTGAAACTACGTCAATGTGATTTATACGAATCCAGCAGCTTGATATCCATAATTAAATAAAGCTAATCTGTGTGTGTGGATTTCGTAATCCTCAGCGTCCACAATAAGCTGAGAGGTCAGCAGATGGTCAGTCAGATGATCCCCGAGACCAATGAACTATTATCCATGGTACCTTATCAAGAAGCTTTCGTAGCCACTAAGACACAACTCTGTACTCGTATCTGTCTTGTTCGCTGATCACCAAAAGCGCTATGATATCTTAGTGGATACGACTGATACCAGATAGTATGCCCAGGTCATTACAGTAGGTTTTATGAAGATATACAGATCCTCAAGCGGCTAATATTCCTTCTTGGAGAGACGCGTTGCTTTTGATGACTTTGTTTTGCAAGGAGAATATGGGCCACTGTATGATTAATGAGATAATGTGGTCCTGTATCTATTATGGGTGGCTGTATTGCGTTCTTGAATATCAATCCTCATTATCTACTAGATCTTAATACAGCTGTCACAATGTCCGAGACACGCTGTAGCCAGGTTTGTGTCTGTTTCCTGTCGGCTGCCGACGTGACCGGATGTTTAATGGGTCCTAAACTAAACGGAAACTTAATCATTAAACTTGTACTAGTGGGCAGATGTTCAGTGGGCGAATCCAAAACCAGGGTTGCGTGTTGGTTTAATTAGTCAATGCGGCATAGTATATGTGTATG
>JAUTBV010099965.1:0-33343 GCA_032361325.1 Lepetodrilus fucensis | reverse complement strand
CAGTAAACACAGGACGCGCTAACATTTCTACCAGTAAACACAGGACGCGCTAACATTTCTACCAGTAAACACAGGACATGCTAACATTTCTACCACTAGATGAAGGCCACAGTAACAGGACATGCTAACATTTCTACCAGGCTACAGTAACAATAACATTTCTATGAGAAGAAACAGGACCATTTTTCTAAAAGCAGAAGCATGACATATTAACATTTGAGGCACAGACATTGTTTGTTAGGGCATCTCCAGTTGCCTCCAGCATTGAGTTAACAGAACAGTCGGGCCAAAGTAGCATTTCTACCAGCAGACACAGTAACATTTATACAAGACATTGCAGGACATTCAGACCAAGACACAGTATAATTTCTACCAGAAGTTGCAGGACAGTAACATTTATACCAGGACACAGTAACATTGCCAACAGACCACAGCAACAATAATACCAGAAGATGCAGGACACAGCAACATGTCTGCCAGTCTAGGCCATTGTAACACTTTCTACCAGACCACAGCACCATTTCTATAAGACCACATTAACACCTTCACTACCAGAAGAGGCAGGTCAGAACAAGGACCAAGACAGTCGTCATTGCACAAATGTCAGCAAATGCTAGCAGATCCTCAGAAGGCCCTGCACAGTGTGGTGAATGACCTTGAGGTGCCACTTCCTCTACAAATGGGGAGCTTCTCTGCATGGCCAACCTTTTACATGCCACACACCTTGGTGTGAGTAGCATTGTAACCTGTGCCACATGGGTGGCAGTGTGTGTTTGAAATATGTCCAATGAGGATTACAGAGATCATTTCACAAATTCCAAAAGATCAGAACCTAATACATGTACCTTTATACAATGTGTCATAGACCTTATTCTCACCTAGAGAGTTCTGTTCAGTACAGAGGGCAAAGCATTTCTGTGGCTCCTTTCATATGTATTAATAAATATCAGAATTGATATACAAATGATTTACTTGCACCCTCTGATACTGTGGGTTGTATACTAATCCTTGACTACTCCTAATATATATGAACACAAGCTTTATACTGTATGTGTCGTCATCTAAATAGGTAAAAAGCAAGATCTAAGAAACTGGAATTCTAGAATTATCTATAAATATTTAAATATTATTAAATTGTACATATTAATTAATACATTCCTCATAGTTAATATGTATGTATATAATCCATTAAAAAACGAAATTATCCTATATAGATCCTTTGTTGAACAACTGTCATTTTATATACTACTACTACTACAAATACAACTTAAAAGCTTGTGGGCGTTAGCACCTTAGACACCCAAAATGAGTACCCAAAATGATGATATGGCATGTGAATGATGAACCATCTAGCACCTGCAAAGGCAGCTTGGGTTGCATACTCCCCAGGGAGTTCAGACGGAAATCAAGAGTACACTGATCCATTGACTGAGATAATAATGTAGCTAGCACCGTGAACATGGATTTTGGCCAAAATAAATATTTATATTATTATTATATATTATTATTATTATCGTAATCCATTCTGTCCTGATTTCATAGCACATTCCCTGGCACAAATCCTATATAAATACATCACACATATACACAAACACAGGCAACAAAGAACCACGGAGCACACACATAACATCAGTATACACATTATTAAGAAAGTAATATCGGCACGGGGCCAGATTAGCTTCTAAATATCACGGGGTGACGGTAACTGGAGAAATTGCTTGGTGATGCCTAGTTTTTCCTGTATTCTATTATCTCTCTTACATTGACATGTGGCCTTTTCCTGTACGCTTGTATAACTTACACATTGCTGTACGTCAAACATTGCGTCTTGCATAGCTCAGCATTCACTCCTGTTGTAATTCTCACAAACAAAGTTTACTTTAGATTCCTATCGGAAGACGAGCATAGTTCATAGGAATGAAATATTCTCATATACCTACATCATAGAATTTGAAAGGATAAAATAAAATACACAATATAATTGTTTATTTCTTGCTTATTAGGCACAGGCACATGCTGGATTAGGCACAGGCACTGCTCTTTAGGGCATCTCTGGTTGTCTTCAGCATGGAGAGAGTTAACAGTGATGGCAGTATATCTTATCCATAGCATGAGTGAGTGTCTGATTTGTTCATTAATGTTTCAGAAGGATTCTTTCATCCATATACAACTTCAGCCATATACAATAGGGGCCATATTCTCAAAACTCTGTAGTTAAAAACTTCTTAGTTAGGACATCTATTAAAAATTGACATAAGCAGAAAATCAGTTAGGTAAATTCTTAATACTTACGAAGTTTTGAGAATACGGCCCCAGAGTATTAAATGTTCATTCATTGAGTATAAATCTATATATAAATTTCAAAAGATAAAAGCATTTTCAGACCAAGACAAACACTAGTCCAATCCCTGTCATCATGACCCAAAATAATTGATACCTTTGTAGCAGTCACTTACAGCTGTCTTACAACTTCACAAACTCCACATCCCGGAGAGCAGAACACCGAAGTGATGGACCCACTAGCTGGTGGAGACATGAAAAAGAATAGGTTTGCACTTGCCAATCACTGTGGCGCTACCGAAATAGCCGGCACCATTCCTTGGTACTAAGAGCATTACCAGTTCCCCACCAACCTGTTGATTATTCAATGGAATCTGCCAAAGTCTCCGCAATTAGAACCATAATGCATTCCAGAGATTAGAGAACCAGACCAACTTTTCTAATGTAGCTGCACGTGTTTAACATTATCCAATTCTTTCACTGTGTTTAATTAACATTAACCAATTCTTTCACTAACAAAAGCATGCTATATTAGTACACTCAAAGTCAAATAAGTGCCAAGAGTGAAACTGATCAGAAACTGATGCAATACCATTTAGTCAGTGAAATAATAATTTAAAAATCATAATTCTAAATTCTAACTGAATCTTGGCTTCTGTGTGTGTATTTCATGACTTGAATAAAAGCAAGACTAGTTAACACGGAGTGATTTATTGGTTTCACGAGACACCTGGAATCTTTCACCCATGCACAACAATAATAACTGGTTAAAAGGTTCTATCGTAAAAATAAATATAAAAAGCTTTCCGTCATGGCACATAAGTATATTGCAATACATGTATATTTTGAAAGCATCTTTCATCTCGGTGCATAAAGTCTAGAAATAATTGCGGATATATTAACACACTAAAAACAAAATCCTGTTTTACATGGTTGCGTTCTAACTTTTATACATTGCATTTACATTTAACCCTCTCCCTGCTGGATTAGGCACAGGTAAAACCCTTTAGGACATATTCAGTTGCCTTCAGCCTTGAGAGGGTTAAATATAGTTTTTTTAAATAATAAAAAAATTTTCGCCATAAAGTCACATTTTGTTCTGATGTAGCCGAGCACCTACCCTCAGTCTTCTGTTTGTCATAGTCCAGATGTTTGGTATGACTTGACAAAGTTGGTATATGCGATGGATATGAATTTTTCCTCATGGAAGAACTGTATCCTGAATTTGAACTGTAACTTGAGCTATAGCCTGAATTTGAACCATATGCTGGATTGGAACCATATCCAGAACTTGAACTGTATCCTGTATTTGAACCATATCCCGAATTGGAACCATATCCCGATTTGGAACCATATCCTGAATTTGAACCATATCCGGAACTTGAACCGTATCCTGAACTAGAACCATATCCCGAACTTGATCCATATCCTGAACTGGAACCGTATCCTGAACTGGAACCATATCCTGAAGAATGCCCAGGTGTGTATCCGGAACTGAATCCAGAAGTGTATGAATTCCGTCGGAAGCTGGTGGAAGTTCCATATCGAGAGGACGACATTGTCACAAAGTTCAGCTACGGCTAATTACGATAAATACAAATTGTTACAAAGACGTATAGCTGGAGGCGATTCCGTAGCTAGTGTACGAAAAGTGCTGATTCTGAATAACAAAGGGACCACTCTCATACCACCTGTTACTTGACACCTTGTACGAATACTTCAGATGTCTCTCATCTGCTGGTAGTCCTCAAGTAGTGCACAAACAAACAGAGACACTAACTTCAAAGTCACTAACTTCAAAGTCACCAACTTCACAAAGTCACCAACTTCAATAAATCACCAACAAATCCCTTTCGAAATGCATTCAGAAAAACCTTTCTTACACATGTGTCACCAAAGCCAAGAGCGAAAAAAAAATATCACAGCTAGTAGAAAACATCAGACGACACTGCCCCAGAAAAAGTGAGCGTCTGCTATCGCTATACCCCCATTATGGGACAATCCATGATTTAATCCGAGGGGGGAAAACAGGTAGGTGATCATGAAACACAAGTGATGAAGTTTACATTAATTGCATTTAATGCAAGCCACAAATATTGGCTTTCATACTGAAAGTAGCATGATGGAATGAAGATATCGGTAAATGTATTTCCGCTCGCTGATGTCGGCACCGACATTCAGAAGACTGCCAGGAATGCTATAGCCTTGACACTGAGTTGACAGGTTGCCAGCACATTACTACACTATATACCAACATCTTGTCTACGGCCTGCCACCCCCATTTGGCATAGTAGATTGACCGGGATCTGGTATACAGTGTAATATGGCATAATCACTAACACGAGTCTCAATGTTAAATATCATTGGTCATGCTATTTAAAGGATATATTAATCGTCATTTTCCGTCAGTATATGTAAGTACATTTCGCATACAGCTAGCAAAATTGCCAATTAGCTAACTTAGAACCTACTATCTTAACATACCCGGTAAGTGAATTTACAACCGTGCTGTAAAACCTCCAACTGCACTACAAAATACATTTTTGAAAAACAAAACACTTTTCAAAGGTACCAATGCATTTGAAGTGGGCTAAAAAAAAATATATTTTTTTTTTTAATGAATCCTTTTTTTGTTGTTAGAAAGCAAATGAAACGCTGTGTATATCTCTTAAAATACAAGTAAACTGAAGCCTTGATTTAATTGGCGGGGCTACAAAGACAACACTTGAGGCATTGTTTACCAAACACATACATGATTATAGTGTGCGTGTCTACCACATGATGTGACTATACTCTGTACAAGGTGTTTATCCTGAACAGCTCGGCTGTATCACCATGGAGACTATTGTCGTAAACAAATGATGTAGGAAAATGTTGTAGACCTTCATCATCATCATCATCATCATCAGACCTCGTCTGCGCTATTACAGCACTATGGACTCTAAAACTAGTGGTTCTGGGTTTTAATCTGATAAGTGTTGGCACTATTTTATTTAATTATTTAATTATTATTATTTTGTTTTAATATATATTTTTTTAATTTGTTTAATTTTAAATTAGCAGAAAAAAGTTCCACAAAACGCCTAAAGAATGCCACCAAAAAGCACATTTGGACAAGAGTTGTAAAACGTAACATGCAGACTTTACTTTTTGCTACCGTACTGTATATCAATCACAATTGTAGTTGTTATCTTCAGGACATTACGGTTAAAAGAAATTTTGATTTAGTGTTTGAGTGAGTGATTATTTATCTAAATTATTTTGTTTACTCATTAATCTCGTACTGATTCAAATACTATCCTACAGATATCTGACACATTGACATGAGTGTGACATTCCTATGTAATTAGAAGCGAGGGTTATACGGTATCGGATGTTTGCAGCCTTGTTCGCTTCTGTACAAACCTGTCTACTGGTTAGATATCGTATATATCAGAAATGTCACAATATACTGACTGACAGTTTACAGGAACCAGTGACATGAACGAGACAGGACCTATTAGATAACAGCATGTATTTCCTGTGCGCTTCACTGGAGTTGAATATGAGCAGCATTACAATACATTGTAATCATGTACATTATCTGTCATAATGTGGCACTTGACAGGGACAGTGTCAAAAGTAGTGAGTGATAAATGGTGACTGTGAAAACATTATCAGCAGATGATCTGCACATTCAAGATGTTAAGATTTGTTACATACTTCCCAGGGAGTTGAGAAGGAAACTGAGGGTGCAATGCTCCATTGACTGGGGAAATAATAATGTAGTGCTTTGGTCATGCATTAGAGGGTGGATCTGGCACATTACAAGTAGACATTATTATTATTATTATTACTATTGTTATTGTTAGTATCAGTCATTATCATTGTTATTATTATGAATATGGAATCTATCACCCCTTTCAGTTTGTTATATTCACTTTATTTCAATATATCTACATTAAAACAACTGTGTTTACATATTCTCCAATCTGAATGCTGTGCCAGGCCATAAACTGCCCATCTGCATGGCCCAATATATTGGTTTATTTCACAAGGACATGGTACAACAAAGCTTCACAAGGAACGGCATTATAGTGCTGTGGGTGAACAGTGTGCCACAGTGAACAGTGTGCCACAGTGAACAGTGTGCCACAGTGAACAGTGTGCCACAGGAATGTGGTTCACAACTGTTAAAGCTATGCATAATGTCACCACGTGCAGCCGTCTGAATAGGACTCGAGCCATCGTAGCGCGGAGACTTCAATAGAGATATATTACGAAAATAATGTACTGCATTTAATCTATCATGTCAATGGTACGACGGCTGCCTTTAAAAATATTGACATTTTTTTGGGGGGTATGATACTACGGTAATCGTGATCTAATCATTCCTAATGCTTTTTAGCATTTATGTTCGTATATGCTGCTTGAACCTATGATATTAGTAGAACAGCTGAGACCCATATTTTCGAAAGGGGTGCAATGGGTGTTATACAACATGTGTCATATATCAATGTTAACTGAGTTTGTAGATTGTGAAAATCAATTATGGCATTGCGCCAAGTTTGTGCCTGTACTGTGATATTGCAGCATAACTTCCATCAAATTTAACTTTAAAAATATTAATAACAACATTTTTAGTAAAATTTGAATTTTTTCATTAACATCTGTAACAAGTAGAAAACATGCATTAATTAAAGTATATGTACCTATATTACATATAAAATATAACAGCAGCTGCTCACGATATACAAGTGTGTATACACGTGATACTCTGTGAGAAGTTCGCACAGTCACGCTGGCACAGTACAACAATACAACATGGTCCACGTATAAACATTAATAAAACTCATCAAACGGTATCTATAAACATATCATAGATGAGACGGTATCTATAAACATATCATAGATGACCCCCTTGTCTGAACAGATTCTCAACAATATCTGATCACTTCGCGATACGCAGATAGAATCTTAAACACGTCTTTGAAATAAGTTAAATGAATAAGGCAGGTACAAATATTTTCAGGTAGTCGTTAAGTTCTAATGCCTAAGCCAGGATAGTACAAATTCATTCAAGCGTAAATCTTCTGATTGATTTATTTCTTAATGTCGCTGCTGGAATCTTTGAACCAATAGGCAAACGATTTCAAGCTTTAAAAAGCACATTGTAACAGTACTATAATTATACACTTGTGTATAGTACCTGTCAAACTAATCTTCTGGTATTCAAGTCTATGGATAGGTTTGAATGTAGACTACATACATGTACCAAGCATTTACCAAAGCTGAATTCAATTAAATAATACTACAAGTATGTGCATGCAGAATATGATTGTGATCATACAAGTTTTTAACATTATTCCATAGTTTTTAACATTATATCTCATAACTGCCTCACAATCGACTTCACAACCATCTACTCAGTGACCTCGAGATTTTCCCCATAGTTTAACATTATATCTCCTTCACCATTTTCAATGTGTTTAACATATCTCCTACACTGATTTATAGAGTATTTAACATATCTCACAACCGTCTGCTTAGTGACCCGTCTGCTTCGGGTGGGTGGAGATGACATAATGTCTGGTTGTTACGGTAACACTACAAGTAGGTAACTCTACTGTATTCACATTCATACAGCTCTTTCAACCCTAATAATATAATGTCAAGGTACATTGAAATGTTTTCCTCTGTCCACAAACTATACCTGTATTGACATTAATAAGAATGTATTAAAATACTTCTCCCAAAACAAAATATGCGTTAAACTATTTTGATTATCCAAAACAAAGTTTACGCATGAAAAACACGTGATTTCTAACCATAACCATAATTTAGTTATTTTATATAGTCTGAATCATCATTGAATTCTCTAGCATGAATATGAATGGACAACAACATAAAGACGCAATCCACACAAGTTGTTATGGAAGTTGTAAACAGGTCAGTGATTTTTTCACCCTCATTCATGCCGTCAATACTCACACTACTGTCATCCGCTTGACTTACCCTCGTATATTCCATTCCGATCGGGCGACCGTCGTTTCTTGCCGGTCTCAAGGAGCCTGCCTCCGAAAATAATCCAGAGGAAGGTGACAAGTATGGAACTCATGGAGACGTACACCAGCCACTGAATGCACGTGGTCAAAGCTGCCAGTGCACCCTGCAGCAATGACATCCCCTTCGAGATAAGCGGGTGGCGGGTGGCGGGGTCTGTACCCATCAAGGTCCTCCAAGACACACTTCACTACCTTCGCCACCCGAGAGCTCTCCACAAGCTTTTTATGTGCTCAGATACGCGATTATTATCTCCTCGTTCCGCTGTCGAGTTGATATACCCCTGTATGCAATCGAGTTCATTGGACCGGCTGCATATTATCCATGTATCGAAGGGTAGGATAAATCTTGGATGTCCCATGTGTCTCTATAGTAAAGGTGGGTGTGCCAATCGCAATGCTGCATACACTTTCAGATGTGTCCACCCAGACTTTCAACATGAACTAATATTTCCTGGTATGGTATTATCTAAACTTTTGAATTAAAAATCAAAATGTTGATTTTAATGGCACTATTGTATTCATACTTTGTTCCGAAAAACTTCCTGTGTGCATTATCTCCAAATTCCAAAAAGCCAACTTCAAAAGTGTAAACAAAGAAAATATTTTCCACATTTTTCTTCAAAAATACCATCCACGACAAAACTTGTGGAATGAGGAAGGAAATGCAGCAGACCCCCAACTAGACAAAGACCAGCTTGGTTCCTGAAACCAGTTTCCAAGATTTAACCAGGAAGCACCCCTGGGGTCTGGGGGAGAAGGAAGGGGGAGAGATCTAGGGGGGGATTTGATGAAAATGAGAAGTGATCTGATGAAAATTTGCCCCGGCAAGGATGTGTATGTATATGTCTGTCTTTTCAAACTTTGACCTTTCTGGAATTCTTTTCTGTCCTGATAGAATCCTTATATCACTTCCTTTACCAAATGGCCCATCTCTGGTTGGGGTACAAAAGAGGATGCATAAACAGAAAACAGCCTCTTGTTGTTACTGCTACCACCTCTATCCACTTACTGATAAACTGCATAAACTAATAAAACATTGTAAGAAAACTTTTCTGTAATAATTCACAAAGGAAATAGGAGTTTACAAATTCAACATTACAACAACAAAAAATAATATAAATTTATATAAATATATTACAAATCAATAAATACACCTATTACACAATATCATCCCAAGTTGGCAGATCCCATAAAGGGCCTCATGTCTTTAAATAAGCAGAATAACTTTCTTGTCAGGGAAATTGTACCAGCAGACGTATATTTTCTCAAATCTCATAGACAGTTGCTACGGGTTATAATGTCAGCCAATCAGGAATCAGATACAAGGGAAGAGTGGAATTACGAGATATATCCGCTAGCAGTTATCGTAAACAAATGCACGTGGCTCAGACCTAAATGTCCATAATCACATTTCATGATAAAACGGAAATTGTATAAACAACCGTTAAAATTCCAGATGTTCTTTTAGACCTCAATGGTGCTAATGTTAAACAAATATATTTTTTAGCACACATGTGATTACTTGCAAGTTTAAAAATACCTAATATACACTGTAAACAAGGAATAATTTTTATTAATTTAATATCAATTAATACCATGATTATTAGAATAAAAAAACAAGCATGTGTATTGGAAACAATATTATTTTTTCTGTTTGTAATTGAAAGTTTAGAACAGCTTTCAAAATTCTTTCATTCATCAAGATTCGGTACCTTTCAGGTTGACCTGGCAAACAAAGCAAGGTTACATTCTCATAGGTTGATACACCTGAATTCATTTATCAGATTAAGATTAAAAACAAAGTGCTTTCTATATCAAAACCAGATGAAACCCAAGTTTAGATATTCCATGAAACAGGTGAAGAACAACTTGGACCAGATGTGATCATTCGAAACAATTTATTTAACCAATCTACCCCAACATACCTAAATGAAAATGTAACCGTTGTTTGAATTAAACCTTTTTGAGAAACTGAAATAATTAAATCGGACCTTAAAATACAATGCTGTCAGAAATAATCTTATCAATGTTCAGGAAGTAAAAGCTGTTACCTATTCAAAATATATAAAACTTACATTTCCAAATTGGAATACATGAACCTCTTGAAAATTAAAATATAATATGACATTGAATTATCATGTAGTAGTCTAGGTCACACCTTGTTCTAACCATAATATATCTATTCAAAATATTCCCCTAGTTCAGATAAGCAAGTCTAGATTACTGGAGAATCAGATGGTAATCAGTGACTCCTTTAATATAATATAATTGTGATATTAGTGAAAGATTCTAGAAAGCGACTTTAAACCCCAATACAAAAACAAAACAAAAAACAAAAAAGATATGGATATCAATATGTATCACTAGGACACAGAACAACAAATTGAACGTTCAAGAAATCCTGGTGATGGTTAAACTTTCCTGCAAACTGAGAACACGAGAAACCTTTATAACATTGTCTATCTATTGTATATATCATATTCCATCTAATTTGTTGACATTTCCAAAACCCAACTGGTCAGATGTCAACCGAAACCATGTCTTAACAATTGCAGGTGTTTTACTGTAATACAGAAGAGAAAGAAGAGAGATATACAACGAAAGGACTAACATAATGATGTATGGCCCATGTCACAGACCTTATCCTCACACAAGCAGTCCTATTCATGAACAGCTAAGGATTTCTTAAGGTAAAAGAGTGTAAATTTAACGTAACCCTCTCCCTGCTGGATTAGTTACAGGCACTGCTCTGTGGGGCATCTCTGGTTGCCTTCAGCATGGAAAGAGTTAACTTAAGCTTCTCAGGGCCTCCTTCACATAAATAGTATCCCAATGTGTAGAACTGATATACAAATGACGTTTAAAATAATACTCTCATCCTCCGGGGACCATGGTTAGCCCAACACTGGAGCATAATCAAACAACGGCGCCAAGTCAAATATGACCACATGAATGTATTGTAGGTGATTAATGAGTGGTCTGTGTAAAATGGGAGGAAACTCCTCAGTAACCACTTCAAACTTGTATGAGATTCGTCTGTCCAATATAGAGATTAGTGTCAGTGAGTATTTATAAGTTGAACAGATTAATAAGTTTCCAATGAATAATATAAACATTCACAGAAAGGAATATAAATGCTGCATTATATATTTGGAATGGGATAGTGTCAGCATACACAATTCATTGCTAAATATAAATTTAATTATATTGACAACCAAACATTTCACTTCAACAAGCCAGGAAATGTTACCGTTGATAAATTGATTGAGCTGCAGAACATCTTCACCTTACAACCCCCTACCTCTACCCCAACCCCAAAATCAACAACACTTAAAACATTGTCATCATTCTCTGATTCATGCTCTAGAGAAAGAGCTGTTGACATGTAAATTTACTTTGATTTTTCACATAGATCTCCAAAATTGTACTGCACAGATACACACATAGATTTAGACCTCACTGAAAGCTTTGTGTAATTACGGTAACCGACAAGTCATAATGACAGCTTGCTATGATATACAATCTGTCCTCTCCAAACAAGAGAGCATCTCCAATTTCACCTGTGTGACCTTCTGATGACAAGCACACGTTGACCTTTCTCGACCCCTTCACCCCACACTTTTAGCAGGGGTCAAATTTCTAAATACATGTACAACCAGAGACCATATACAGATACAACCCAGAAAAACACTTTAAATTGGTTATTTCACTTTGATAATACTACTTAAATGTTGATTTAATTAATTTTAAGCCAATTATTTTAAAGTTCTAAACAAAAGTTCTTCGATACAAAAATGTTTAATCATATACTTTCATGAATTTTGTAACAGAAATATAAAATGTGATCCAAAAGCATACAAATAATCGACCATTTCCTCAAATAAGATACATTACACACAAGATATATCACCATAAACACAACTAAATAAACAAAACTCTTCTTTTTTTTTAAATCATGCGAATATGGTAAATTTGCACATAATTTTTAAATCATGCGAATATGGTAAATTCACAAGAAATCAAACATAAAAGAACAGGATTGTAGCATGTCATTTACAGAAGAAGAAAAAATGTGAAAAGCTCATAAACCATGAAGAGTTCTTTCCCTTTCAATAGGTTGGACGCTAGATCTTTAAAAATACATGCTGAACACTGGATTTCCTTAACATAAAGAAATGAATACAATATCTTTAAATACATACAGCTCAATTCAAAACATGTTGAACAAGCATGCAGGGATATAGGGAAAGCTATGGTAAGCCAGTTAGTAACATCGTTTTAAAGACTTACTGCCAGATTTCTTAGGCGACGATTTAGACACTGGTGGTTTCCTGGGAGCTATATCGAAGTCAATTACAAATGTAAAAATATTGAGAAGCTCACAAAATGCACAGTGAGTGAATTATCGTGTTACGTCACAGTGGGAATCTTTCACCCATATGTCACAATAAAAACACACAGCACAACACAAATCATAGAATAAATTTCTACTAGATATCGGTGACTAGATACCTTGCTGTGTTAGTGACCACACTGGGGAATAATTCGAAAATAAACTTGGGAAAAATCTCAAATTTGCCATGCATGTGGTTAATATTGACGACACTTAAATAATTGGAAATAATCATCACACAGCTGCTGGCATAGCTCGGTACCAATGGAAAATGTATCATTATGTCCCTGGTCCAATATAAGAATACACCCACCTCCCTTCAAAATAGATTCATAGCTAACAATACATTTAGGCCTAATAATCCACCCATGTCAAATATTACTAACATTTAAAGGTGCAAAATTTCCATTTTCGCTACATTAGACAGATTAATTTATTATTACTTTTTGTTTATTTTTACTTTTTGGTAAATCTGACATTACACATTTCAGCTGAAAACATACCAAAGGCATAAATGCAGGCTTAAGTTGGACCAGAACATATTTTCCGCTCTCCTGCTTCATATTGTGGCAAGGGAAGCGAGTCTTGAACAAAATCTGCATAGCTAACAGAGCTAATCATGCACATGACTCGTTGATGGATAGATAAATGGCGTAAAACACAAGGCTTACCAGGAGGTGGTATGGAGCTCTTCACGTGGCTGTATTTCTTAGCTCGCGGGGTGTCAGACTTTGTCGCGGACGTCTTCTTGTTTTCATTTCGAATTCTGATTGATCCCTGGAATAATACGACCACAATTTTATACGATTGTATGGATATAATTATACTAAGCAAATATTGGAAAGAAATTTAACAAAAAGTATACGTGTCAATTAGATCAATTTACAAATATCATGGCCGGATTGATCATTGTTCATGAGCATTCTCATTACCTGAGAGGTATCCGACAAAGTGCTGGCAGCACTGGATGGTCTTTCTATCTTCACATTTGCTACTCTTCCCATAGATCCTCCTGAAAATAACGTTAAAATACAAATTAAAATACGAGTCTGAAAAGTGGGAGGTCATAAATAATGTTTTTAAGAAAATAAATAAATAGTAAATGAATGAATTTTTTTTTTATTAATAATAACAATAATAATAATAGTCTGACAGTGACAATTAAAATAATAATAAAAGAAATTAAAATGTGTAAGTAGTATCAGTAGTAGTAGTATATGAATGTAGTGTATTATTCACAAAAGTAGTCAATTACAATTAAAGAAACCTCTGAAACCCCTACTTAGACAATGGCCATGCGTTTCAGAGGATGTACGTAAAGAGTAGTCTACAACAATAACACATAGTTTCGAAGAGCTGCAATTTCACGCTCTGTTTAGCATGGATCAGACAAAGTACGAGTATTCTGACTACTAGCCTGGCACTCCCAAGAACCATGAAATATTCATCCGCTGTAACACACTCGTAGACACCATTGGCATCAAGACAAACAGGGATCAATGACCGCCATTCAGCTTAAAGTGTTGTACAATCGTGGCTAATAAACTCCTGTGTTGGCCACACAATTTAGTGGCTAGAATAAGCTACTTCTTTTGTTTATTTATTACTATTCAATTGCCATCTTAATGTTGTACATTTTTAGTATGCACGTCTGTATATTTATATTATTATTGCCATCCTAATGTTGTACATTTTTAGTATGCACGTCTGTATATTTATATTATTATTGCCATCTTGATTTTGTACATTTTTAGTATGCACGTCTGTATATTTTTATTATTGTTGCCATCTTAATGTTCTAGTATGCACATCTATATACAGTATAGGTGTTCATTGTTACATTGTGAACTCTTCCGTACATTATTGTTCAGAATTTGTGGATATTTATTACTATTGCCATCTAAATGTTAAAGAGATGTTTTAGTATACATATCTACATACAAAATAGTTGTTCGTTATTACACTGTTAACTGTTTTGTAAAAAATAAAATCAGATTCAGAATCAAATTCTTTATTAATTCCATTTCACGCAATGAAAGTCTTAGAGATAATACTTTAGCAAAAGAATTCATGTTCTCGATTTCAAAATACAGAATTTACATTAAACTTAAGTCAAAAACATGTTCTGCATCAAGATTTTCTACACATTTCTATATGAATTGTGGTAGATTGCTCAATACCAAGAACAGTCCTTCAAGTAAGAAGTGGAAACTTGAATGACTGTCTGATCCTAGAAATAAATATATTAGGTCTGACTCAATGTCTGGTAAAACTCGGGCCTTGTTCCACAGAACAATCGTAGCAGTACAGAGTCGTCTCACCCATACGCTAGCATAGACTTACAACGTGGCGCTATTATCGTTCTGTTAAATGGAAGCCTGGGGATCTTGAAGCTCACATATCTACTACGAGACCATAAGGACTCTCGTAGTGATCTCCAATACATGGGGATCATGCTCTTGAGAGCGCGTGCTGAGAGCTTCGAGAAACAATATCCTAGATCACAGATGCTAAAATATCTTTCATCATAATATATGCTATCTGACATGAACAGAGATGTCTCTGATGTGGAACAAAAAAGGAATATTGAACATGAAGCAGAAAACGGAACCAGAAACAGTTTGTCAGTTTGACCATCATCAGCAATTTTGTCGTAACCCTGTCTCTGATGTGAAGAAAAAATAAGAATATGGAACATGAAGCAGAAAACGGAAGCAGAAACATTTTGTCACTTTGACCATTCCTCAATTGTCGTAACCCTGTCAGTTGTTCATCATGCATGGAAGATTTCTAAAAACACTTAAATAAATCTTGCATCTACTATGAAGGTACTACCTGCTGTAGCTCTGGCTCTGTTGGACGTCATCGTGAAAGCGCACCCCATATTGTGCTCACGTCCACACCTCACAGCAAAACCATCAAAATTCAAACTCTCGCGAGATCCAAATCCTACGACATCAAATTACATCACACACACAGTGTCCTTGAACGGCAGGAATATTCGACTGTTTTTTCTTTAAAAAATCAATATACGTGTGACACCAATACGGAAGCAGAAAGATCTTCATCACAGACATTGTCCACGAGTCCAGAATTGATCGCACACAAAGGTCGTGGTGACATTTTTATCCACAAACAACACATCAACTGGTCAAAACCAAAAACATGAATATTCTTTCTACTCCTCCTGGGCAAACCATCGATTTCCCCAGATCCTTTCTGACAAGCGATATCTTTTATCCAGGAAGTTCCAATGGAATGCATCCAATGCTTCTCAGAGAGATTGGGAAAATATTATCGAAAAAAATTAATAAAATAACGAAAACCGTCAGATAGACCGGATATCAGGCTTACAACCGTGGCTACACAGTGGTTTGTTAAAGTGAATGCTTAACATAATATAGAAGCACTTCATGTTTGTAGTTAAATCTGCTTGTTGGCAGAGAGTCAATATTACAGGATTCTGGGGGGAAAATGAGGAAAGCATCAATATGTACTTGCATTGCCCTCAATTACTGTGTAAATGGTACAGGTAATCTCCACTGCCATTACACTAGGTTTGTAGGCACCATGGCGAATCTTAAGGCGAAATGTCCATCAAGAAACTCCAAACTGATCAAGCAATCAGGGATTAAAGTATAACGTTTTTCACTTGTCACGACATTGCAATTTAAACACAAATCAGCAAAATCATTGAAATTGTTTTCACACAAAATTCAACATTAAATATATCAATGAATCTTTCTAGAATCTTTCACTAATAGAGTGACTTGTCAGGTTTAGGGCAGGAGGAAACCTGCAACATCTGTAGCACTGAATGTTGCAGTAAACCTGCGAGCACCAGCTGATACTGACAAGACCAAGGATGATAACTGTATTTCCACTCTACAGTGAGTGAGTAAGTGAATATGGAGTTTAATGTCGCTCCGGGAACACTCTACAGACAATGCATCCTATCAATATTATGTCAGAAAGGTAACTTTCACTAATATTGATCAATGAAACTGATAAGAAAAATTAATATGTAATTTGAGGCAAAGCTATTAAATAGAATTGTCATAAAACATTCATTGAGTGATGGAAACTACATAGACAATATTAAAAGAATCGTTGTAATGATTGGAACTACATTTCTGTTCTTACTGAAAGTGAAAACATGGGGGGAAATAAATTTATAATACATATATACAAGTCAAACTATGAGTGATTGGAACTACAAAAAAATAGCAATAATATAGGAATCATCATAAAACTTTGATTGATTGAAACTACATAAACAGTATTAACAGAATTATTGTGAAAGTTTGATAGGATAATTGGAACTATATAGAAAGTGACAAGGTCCCTACATTAATATTATCATGCATGTAAATATGTATTGGTCTCGAACAAACTCAAAAGGGTTATTATTAGCATTGTGAAGGTGTCCAATCTTATAATATACCTGTCTATAATATTGACAACCCAACAGCTACAACCCACAATCATAAGCCAAGGCCATGTGAACTCAGAACTCCAAACCTAAAAACATCCACAGACATGGCGTATGATAAAAATAATAAATTATTCCAGGTCAGTTCAAAATAGAATATTAAAATTTATTCTCTTCACCAAAGAGATGAAACGACTTTGAAATACTCAGCATGCACGTTACTTATCGTCGGCAATGCAATAGAAGAAAACAAATTAATCTACCAACCAAAAAGCATAAAAGTGCATATTTATTCTGCTGCTTAGCAATGTCTGTTACGCGATTCTGAGAGACCGAGGTGTTAGATTAGTCTCCTGTTGGTGATGTATACACCGCTCATGTAACAATAACAGTCTGTAATGCACGATCGATACACAACATCCCTGTGCGGAGCTTGTGATGTAATGTATGATCAATACGTAACATCCTATGAGGCTGTATGGAGCTTGTGCAGTTCACCGTATATACATCAGGGAAAACTGGGCCACGTGCATTTACATTCGGAAGATACAGTCAGATCTTGTCCGGTGATACAGACAGCTGCATTATCACTCGGGTCCATGTTGACTGTGATACATGTGATGGGATATTAAATGCATACAATCACAGTTACTTGACCTATTTAACAGTCAGACGAATTTCTATCAGAAAATATATGCATTTAGTTTATCTATACAGACACATTATTTAGCCAGCTATTTGTTTCTTATTTTTATTTTTGAATTCGGGTTTAGAGCCATGTTTCAAGATTCTTTAATTTTCCCCACATTTTGTATTTAATTGGGGCTCTAGAGCCATTTTCAAGATTTGTTCACTAATATCGAATTTTGTCAGTTTAGGGCAGGAGGAAACCTGCAACATCCGTAACACTGAATGTTGCAGTAAACCTGCAAGCATCAGCTGGTACTGACAGACCAAAGATGATACCTACACTGCCATGGTATAGACAACGCATCCTATCATTATCACATCAGAAAGATAACTTTCGCGAACATTGATACAGGCTCCCAACGGGATTTGAACCCAGGCCCTTTGTCTCAGAAGCCCAAAATTCTAACATTGCGCTACCCGTCCTTCATACTTATTGGATACTTCGACAGGATGTGTAGCAGACTAAATATTAGCAGTGAACCTGTATGCTTCCCAGTCTTAGGGAGGATTTCTACTAAGTTCCGAGGCAACCAGCCAATATCAACTGAAGATTTACCGCTAGATTAAAGCTGCACCAGCCTTTAGGGATCCAACAAACCATTCTTGTCCTATCCATTATATTTTTGCTGGTCTGTATGTGTAACCAGCGGTCGAAACTAACTCAAATCAGCACTAGCCATGCAGGACTAGTAGTCCTAAAAACTCACTGGTCCTGTCACTGATTTTACTAGTCCTTCATACTTTATCATAAATATTCAAGAACAGATGACATCGTGTGACCATGTCGTTATGTTTATTACCTATAGTATTATAGATTTTGCTGTAAATTTGGTCTGAGCAATCCTTTGGATAATAATATCACAAGATAAAAGTATGAACAGTCTCCTTCAAGAAGATGACAAAAGATTACATTAATTTTGTTTTAAAAGGGTGCAAATGTGTTGTTTTATATGACTGCACCAAGTGAAATAATAAAGATGACTGATTCTTCATTACAGTTGTGTAAGATATTAATAATATTAATAATAATAATAATAGTGAATATTTGTACGCAGTGGAAACATATCCTCGTACTAATGCAAGCTCAAGGTGCTGCGATGTGATTAAAGTTCATAATATTGTCTAGGAAGTTTGGATTTGAACATGTCATGGATAGGGAGTGAATTCCACAGTGATGGAGCGACATGACAGAAAGATCTATGTACACCCGAATGATTTGAGCTTGGCATAGGGCACAATTAGCAAGTGTTTATCTTAAGCTACTGCGTTGTTTCATAGTTGGCAATAATTTGGAAAGTTAAAGTAGGCCCCTACTTCCAAACGGTGGACATAACAGACAGAAATCAGGAGAAATCTGAGAAACCCCTATGTTCAGATGTTAGTAGCCTGAAATTATCGAAGTAAAACTGCTTTGGGAAAAACGTAGTCTTATAATTCTTGGAGTTTGTACTTCCAAGTCTCGAATGTTTGCATGTAGGCCTAGAATACTAATCATGACGCTGTGAACAAAATTGTTTACGGTGATATTACTGTCTGCAATCATGTGCACGGTCTGTCAATCATTTGTTCATGATAATCACACTTGGCAATCTTTAAAACACACACCATACTGCTACCAAACTTTATAACAAAAACAAAAGAGATAAACCTTGTTGAATATTTCTCCTAATATGTCGTATAAAAAAAACCAGCGAATATATCAAGCAAACTCTGTGCATCGTGTTAACGGAATCAGCAGTGGGGTAGGCGTCGCTATACTATGTGTGGAGCTTAGACGACATCTCGCGAACATGTACGAGATGGAAAATGGCAGCGATCATAGTGTTGTACACATAATCACCGATAATCATTTATCCTAATGTAATATAATAAATATGAATGAGAATTTTTTCACTTGCCATGCAGGACTACCAAATAATGAATTCTACTAGTCCTTGCCATAATTCACTCGCTACGGGCGATACCATTAATTTCTAACGTGTAACAATACTATTATCACAATATTAATGTCAGGTGAAATGGTAGGTGGTGGATAAATACGGGGTGGGGATGTTCGCGTTTTGAAATTGAGACGATTCCTATAATGATGATAATAATAATAATAAGAATAATAATAAAAACAAATATTATTTGTTTAATTGGGGTTTAGTCGCTTTCTGGATTCTTTCACTAATAATATTAATAATAATAAATACTGTAATAGTAGTATTAGTAATATTGCAACAGCAACAACTAATAATAATGTAATAATAGTAATAATAATGTAATAATAATGTAATAATAATAATGTAATAATGTAATAATAATAATAATAATAATAATAATAATGTGCACATCAATAATATACCAAATCGATGCTCCAAAGTGTATCCATAGTGCTACAATTATCACCCAGGTCAATAGATCAGTGTGCACTCACTTCCTCTCTCAACTCCCTAGGGAGTATACAACTCAAGTTGCCATGTTCCAGGCACTAAAATGTTTGCATTATACAGCAGCATTCTACGTGGACAGCAACTGGTTGGAGAAAATGCAGGAATGTTTTCACCCCAACCACAGGACCATCACGGATCAATAAATTCGGAGAAGATTAAGAGGGCATGCTTGTCTGTAATTACAAGTGGACTTCTGACCACTGACCACCATCCCCAATGACTGGCCAGACAACCAGCACAGAGGTCCATAACTGACCCTTGTCCTTGCAGTGCTAACCCTGGACAATCCAGTCCATTGATTCTATCTGTTAACCCTCTCCCTGCCATAGGTGACCAGATACTCTCTACAGAGCAGTGGCTGGTCTTAATTCAACAGGGATAGGGTTAACAGTGGGCGGATTCAACAAGCTGCTTGATTATTAAATCTCAAGACTCGGACTTCAGAACAACGTGTTCCATGCTCTCTCTCCAAACATCGATAGCAAGAGAATTGCAGAGCAATAATTTGGAGCCGCTGAATTAACCGCTAATGTTGACCGAGTCCATTCCACCCATGATTAATTAACCCTCTCCCTGATGGATTAGGCACAGACACAGCTCTTTATGGCATCTCCAGTTGCCTTCAGCATGGAAAGAGTTAATACTCTGGGGATAATTTTGCAGGCATGAATGACAGGTCAAGCTATGGCTGCCATTCCAAAGTATTCTCGAGGGACATGTTCTTCGAGTTTGAAGTCAAAATAATGCCTGACACAGATGACAGAACATCAGACAGAAATCCATCAATTCTAAGCAAAATATTAATAAACCCACAAAATAATGTATCGTCGAGAGAGTTTGAAGTCAACAGAATGGAATGAAGCATCCACTGATTTAAAGAACAAATTCAATAACATTGGCTGACAGTTACAATATTAAAAAGTAAAGGCAGAAATCCATTCAAATCTAACAGTAATAATTTGATGAAATGTTTATGCACTGCTTTAAAGAACAAATTATATAGCCTCAATATTGTATTTACTACATTTATCTTTAAATGTAAAAAGGAAAAAAATGAACTGCTTTAACTCTCCCCATGCTGGAGGCAAACCTGAGATGCCATAAAGAGCAGTGGCTGTGATAAATCGAGCAGGGAGAGGGTTAAAGAAAGACGTCACAGTCTGGTACTTACGGTGAGTCTTGGACCGGTTCCGCGGGGTTTCGTTCTCGATGTTCTCCATGCTGAGGTCCGTCCTGCTGCTTCTGGCTGAGCACACGCTGTTGTCCAGAGACTCAGACAGGTCCAGCACGATGTTCCCATTGGAGGGTCTGGCCAGACGATGAGGCGACTTATGCCTGCCCGCCGACTTGCTGCGCCCCGGGGACGCCTCACGCTGCTTGGGGGGCGGAGCACTGATGCTGAGCTTGCTCTTCACCTTGCTGTAATCTGGCTTGGCGATGTTCACCAGCTTCGACCTTGGCTTCGTCTCCTTCTTCGGTTCCTTCTCCTTCTTGGGCGGGGTCGGCACGGGTGTGCTCACGTAGGCCTGTATCGTGCTCTTGATTTCAGATTTCGGCTTCGGTTTCGGCGCTTTTGTGGAGTCGATCTGAGACATAATGTTGTCCCATTTGCTCTTGGGATGAGTTCTTTTGATTGGTTTCGGCACCTCTTTCTCAATCTTTGGACGAATGAACTTCTGATCTGAATTTGGATCTTCGTCAGAATTTTCACTGGATTTCTTGTTATCTGCACGGTTTTTATTTACAACGTTCTTCTTTGATTTCGCGTCCTCGTTCTTTTCCGATTTTGGTTTGGTAGGTACTGGGGCTCTGATGTAATCCGCCAAAGACGAACGAACATTCAAATTCGGCTTCTTGTGCGAACTTGGCTTGTCAGCAGTTTTCTTCTTCGACGCCAGAGTGGAGCTGCCACTCTTTAATGGAGTATTATTATCAGTTTCTTGACCAGATTTATCCACAACTGTTTCACCGGTATTCCCCGAGGACTGGTGATTCACTTCAGAACCAGTAGCACTAACTCCCAACACATCATCCCGACTAGCACTTTCACTGACACCACCAGCTTCTTTGACTTGACTAGTCTCCCCGCTGGCTGCCTCGCTTTGACTAGCTGGAGTTATCTCCCTTGGACTAGTTGAAGTAGTCTCCCCTGACGTTTCTTCAATGGGCATTTCAGGACCTCCGGAATCTGGTGAGGCATCGGACAAGTCCTTCAACGTGTTTTCGGCAGACGATTCACGATTCCCTCCCTTTACGGAATTGTGGATTTGGTCGGCTTCTGCTCGGTCGTCGTCAATCAGGGACGACTCGCTGGAGGGTGAGATATCCTGAAGAGGACAGCCATATTGATTAAATCTGCATCTAGCACACACGCATAAATGTCCATCTAAATGTCAGGCAAGATAATAGCAATTTGACATCACCAAGAGAGACATATAGGATAAACAACAGAGCTGGTACCAGTAATAATGAATTAATAATAATGAAAAACCATTGCATGTTCTTACCTGAGTGCTATCGATAACAAGGGCAGATAATTCAAGGATGTCACACTGTGGTATAAGTAGATTGGCTTCATCCCTGAGGAGAAAGCATTCTATGATGAAAATCTTAATAGAAATAATGTATCATGCATGGAGAAAATTAAACTTGTGTATTCCCATTTCATGTTCAATTTAAAGTTTTGTTCACAAATCCTCATATAAAATCTGAGCTTGAGCTAGAAATCACACTCGAAACGTTTCATAATCTTAGGGCCAGTATATATGTCTTGTTATATTTATTAGAATGGATAGAGGGGTCAGTATATTGCATGCCTTGGTTTGAAGGAGGCTTAGCTGTAATTACCCTAATAATTTGAACCCTCTAATAGTTCAAACAGCAAAATTAATCGCCGAAAAAATAATTTCCAACCCTAAAAATCCAAAACATGACAACAAAATTAAATCCCTATTTTCAAATTATTCAATTTTAAAAAGTATTTATTAATTTATTTAAATACTTAATTTATTTACTCTTTCATTTACAACCATATCTTGTACTTTAATTTAGCTGTCCCTAATTATATAAGCACACATCATTTAAATCTTTCGTAAATTTCTGATAATTCGAACAGCTACAAATTTAATTATTTTCTCCTGTTCGATTTATTAGGGTAATTATGACAATCTGAAGACAAAGGAGACTCTCACATGTCAGATTCCCCTCTGCCAGTGTCGGATGTCTCCCCAAGGGCCGCATCACTGTAGCCGTCTGAATCGCTCTCCACGTCCTTCAACATCATCACTTGTGCCGAGGCTGAAAACACATTTTGTGGTCACCACAGAATCTACTGACTTGGTGCAACAGAGAAAGCAAACAGAAGTAATAGCCAAATTGTGAATCAAATAATAATAATAAGCGAAGGGTTGCTTTACGTCGCAGCAGGAATATTTCACCCATACACAATTTCACTAATAAATATACTAGGGAAAGACACTGAATGTTATTGAATGAAATGAGAGAGAGAACAAAAATTAAGTTTTAAATTAATGCAAATATAATAGGTTTGTCCTTTATCTCATCTTGAATGATTTTATTTTTATTTTTTGTATTGGGGTTAAAGTCGCTTTCTAGAAATCTTTCACTAATATCACGACTTATCAGTTTAGGGCAGGAGGAAACCTGCAACATCCATAGCGTTGAATGTTGCAGTAAACCTGCGAGCACCGGCTGGTACTGACAAGACCAAGGATGATAACTGCATTGCCACTCTACAGTCAGTGCATCCTATCAATATCGCGTCAGAAATGTAACTTTCGCGAACATTGATGCCAGGCCCCCCGGGACGGGATTTTAACCTGGAACCTTTGGCTCTGAAGTCCAACGTTCTATCACTGTGCTACATCCCGCCCCAATATAATAAAAATAAAAATAATAATAATAACAAATTCATTAACATGATTGCAGTTCCATCTACAATAAAAATAATTGCTATCCCAATGTAGGAGAAAACTAGATACACAGCTAAGTACAAGGCATACATTCACACATTTCTAATGTACTATAACCTTTTCATATGGATGCAGGTTAAAAATAGCACATATTATATATTGAGTATCATAGGTTATAATAAGATTATGGAATGGCAAACAGGTAATATATACACTGAAATATATATTTATAGCTGATGATTACATAATGCATATATAATATGAAAAGTTAGTGGTATTTTCAGTTATATCATGTGAACAAATGCAATTATTCATTAAGGAGGGATTACAAATAGCTAACAGAACACTACACACAAAAACAACAACACTACACTATCACATACAAGGGAGAGGGATCTGTGCCTAGCAAGCAAATACAAGACAAAACAGAAGACATTGAAAGCACAGTTCTATACTGCCTATGCCAACACTGTATATAAATAATGATAGCCGGAGGCTGGAATTAATCGAGCAATGCTAGTAGCTATACTAGTAGCCAATGTAATGTTGATGAAATACTCTACATGAATGATTACACACTCTCAAGCTATGTCATTTAGCTGGAATCTGATTCATCTCTTTACAAAAATCCCACCACCCCATAAACAGCTAAATAACTAATTTCCTATTGACGGAGATGTCATATAACAGGTATTCAACTACTCTGTACAGGTACTCAACTACAAGCTGTGGTTTGCTTTACATATTGGGACCAATGTCTCCAGGTGTTCCGGGAGTATAAGGACAGCGTCTCTCTCGCTGGGGGGGACATGTCACATGACCTGTTCCCGTGGTTCTCACGGCCATACTTACTGAGTGCTGGGGTCGGATATTGCGTCGGAGAGGTCGTCGAACTGCGTAAGACGTTCCCGTATAGCGTCTTCATACAGGTTGAAACTGGACAGTGTATGGACGACACTGGGGGGTCAAACACAAAAACAGCCGGATGACTCACGAGCTATAGCATGCCCACACTTAGACAGTGTATCTTCAGTCTGTGCATGACTTTGAGGGAAGGTGGGGGGAGGGGTTCCATTTGGAAAGTTAAACCAATTTTAGACTACAAATATTTTATCATCTATATGTTTACCAGTTATCTGAACTGAAATAGATGGATCGGATTTATATTTTATTTGTGTTGTTGTTGTCTATTTGAAAGAAGGTGCCTCTAATGAATCTCAGACCATTGGTACTGTCAGACTGTCAAACGACTGGTACTGTCAGACTGTCAAACGACTGGTACTGTCAGACCATTGGTATTATCAAACTGTTGGACCGCTGGTATTGTCAAGACCGTCAAACGACTGGTACTGTAAACTTGGACTGCTGGTATTGTCAGACTGTCAAACGACTGGTACTGTCAGACCATTGGTATTATCAAACTGTACAATATACTGAAAGTATTGTGTCTGTTTCATACTATTTATACATGATATACTGTTAACAGTGGTTGCAACATCCATGGTAACAAGACAAATCATGCACTGAGTATATCCTGAGTATTGTCTGTATTCAACTTAGAAAAATCACAGACACCAGTAAAATATAATTAATTCATTCAGTGAGCAAATATCACAATGTGACAGAATATTGGATGCTGACAGGCAAGTGTCATACAATCGGACCCATTAACCATCATTACAAGCTGCCATTTAACCATTGAGACTTCCCTTGCAAAAGCATTCACCCGTACAACTGAGTATCCCATTCCGTAGACCTATTATAGCCATCAAGTCACAATCTCTGTATACGTTACTTGACAAATTATGATTGTTGATTATAGCCATCAAGTCACAATCTCTGTATACGTTACTTGAAAAATTATGATTGTCAAGTATAGCCATCAAGTCACAATCTCTGTATACGTTACTTGACAAATTATGATTGTCGATTATAGCCATCAAGTCACAATCTCTGTATACGTTACTTGAAAAATTATGATTGTCGATTATAGTCATCAAGTCACAATCTCTGTATACGTTACTTGAAAAATTATGATTGTCATACAGTCTCTACCGTTACAACACATTTCTGAATGAATTTTAATGCATTACAAAACTTGCAGTGAAGAGATATTTTAGAATGGAACGTAACAATTTAATGGGTAAGTCTGTTGCTTGCACATACATTTAATTATGCGTTTGTGAGTACAGTGCTCCCTCGATATAACGTGAAAGTTGAGGGAGCACTGTATAAACATAACACATGCACCTCCTATGACAGAACTGTATGCAATGTGACAATGTAGCACTCAATTCTCACTACAATGATTGGGTAGCATTTTCAGTATCATATCTAGCATACTAATATACATCTTATTTCTTTATTTACTCCAAGCAATTATCAGTTATGTAGAAGTTGATATGCTTAATTTGCATGGTTAAATGATAATGGACATTAAGCTATAGCTGGTTATATGTAGCTGAGAGTATAATGCAGGATATAATGATAATAATAATAATAATGATGATGATGATGATGATAATAAAGCCTCCATTGGTCTTTGAATATGTATATCTAGTAGCATCATCGCAAATGGGTAAAAGATTCTCATAGTGACGTTAAATTCCATATTCACTCGCTCACTGGTACAGCTTTTCATGGTTTCTCCAATTGTCTCCAAGACGATCAAGGTTAATATTGGATCCAAATTAATTATAACTGTTCTTATATGTTAATATATTTTCTAACCGTAATGCATTGAATTTAGCAACTTTATATTTTTTTTATTACTGCGATTAAATTAACTGAATTAAAGCCAATTTTTGTAAGAAGTTGAAATTGTTAATTCCATGGGACGATATAGTTAACAATAAATTAAGCATCACTAGTACTGATGCCAACATGGTAGATTACGTTATTTTCTTTACCCAGTCTTTTGAGACCTCGAGTGAGAGACTTTGGAGGTCCTAGATGAAAAATGTTTACATAGGATGAATATGCTAGGATGATATGCTACAGGTATGCAATGAAACATGCACGCAAGCAGGGATAACACCACATCTTCACGCAGTCCCACACGACTGCTAGAGAAAGCACAGAGCTCGGAAAGGATAATGTACTAGTCCTAGTCTAAGATACTCCAAGCAGTCAACAAAAGCTATGATTTCAACAAATACTCTCCTAACAACTCCGGATACGACTTATTCGTGTAAAGGGACCATGCAAAATTAAGACATATACATGCAGGCCTGTGAAAACCTTTGTGACTGGTCAGTGTAACAAGAGTGGATGAAGTAGAGCACCCGGGCACACAGGCATGGCCACAGATAATTGTGATTTCAGCGGAAAACAAGCCAGGGGTCGGGGCACCTAGCGACCTCCAGTGAAAATAAATCAACCCCTTGACCAAATGAAAAATTAGCGGAAATTCTGCGGAAATTTGCCATGCCTTGGTTATAATGGTAAGTTTCAACACAGAATGATTGGATTTCTTGAGGCACCTTCAGACAAACTTGACCAGCAGTTTCTGAATTTCGCGTGGACAGACATTAATAACATACTGGGTCTACTTTGTGAAGAATTAAACTGGATTTCAAACTCAAAATCATGCAAATACAAAACTGAAGTAAAATAAAGAATGTGCACTAGTCTACAATGAAAATTCGAAGACATACAAGAGGACATTTACAAGTTTCATGCAGATCTCAAAAACTTAAAGTGCTTGGAGTTATCTCCCCTGCAATAGCATGGAAATCTGTGACCATTTATCAACTGTTGTCCATTTTTACATAGCAATAAAGTGTTCTATGAGAGTGTTCTATGAGAGTGTTCTACAGGTTGCGGACTCACCGTTTGGGATCGTGGACTTCGATAGAGAACTTCTTGTCTCGGTAGTACAGGTTCTCCAGCTGCTTCCACGTGAATGTCTGGCAACGGAAGAACAGGATTTACCGACAGGAAAAATTAACAAATCTAACATTACACTCAGTGACAAAATAGATAGGGTATAGGGTATATATACTACATATTACTGTTAAAAGGGTATACTTGGGGGATAAAGGTCTACTGTTTGGAAATCAGAGGGTATCAATCGTAAATTGATATCGTCTAAATTTGAATTGAACACTGAACGCATCATGCACGTCATGTTAGAACATATATTACTGTTAAAATAAACTAGTGAAGTTATATTTTACATATGAGTGAGTGAGTTATTGTTTTTCGTCACAGCGGAAATCTTTCATCCATACGTGACTTTTACAAATGACAAAAATCATTGAAATAAATTACCGTATTTTCCTTTTGAGAAACAGTTGGAAAAAAATGTGATTTGATTCAAGGGATTTTATTGTAAGGGATTTTATTGCTTAACATCGCAGGGGAAATCTTTCACCCATATGCAACGAGTGACTACTGAACGTGAATATTAAGTCTGTCTTGCTTGCTTTGCAAAACTATTCCGAGTACGATTTCATGCTCAACAAAGTTTGTTCACAAATCCTCGCACAAAACTTGAGCCTGAGCATGAACTTGTACTCAAATAAGATTATGGAGTTTAACGTCTACCCGTCCACGTAAATACGTGTGTATGTCCTACCTTCCTGGGTGTCGTCTTGTCGTTCTTGTCAAAGATACAGATGCCTTTAGGACTGATCCCCAGCCACCATGGAATGTCTTTCTTGTCCTAGGAGCAACAATAGTAAACAATAGTAAACAATGGTAAACAATAGTAAACAATAGTAAACAATAGTAAATAGTAAACAATAGTAAACCGTAAATAATAGTAAATAGTAAACAATAGTAAACAGTAAACAATAGTAAACAATAGTAAACAATAGTAAACAATAGTAAAAATATACTTGTCATACATTGCACCATGAATTCAAAATACAAAGTCATATTCATAAACACTTTAAAATACTGTAAGAATAGTTTTTATCTTAAAGATTCCAAAATTGCAGCTAATGTACTTTTAACATTTGAGCATTCTAAGACATTTAGCCAAGAATCTTCCATGGTCTTGCTAAATATTTTCGAAGAAAATTCTTAAATGGTTCAGCAACTCTTGGTATTTAAAACAGAAATTGAATGTGAGTGGGAACCTTTCACCTAAACGCGATGATTAAACAGAAAAGTTAGTTAAAATGTCTCTCAGAAAGAAAGTACAAATACACAACAAAACAGAAAAAAACATAATAGAAACTGTATCTGAGGTGGACAGTTGTTACAATCTGCTGGTCAATTTGATCTAGTCACTTATTAGAAATCCCATAGATGACAGTGTTAACGTATTTATGCATAACTACTGATTCAGTCATTCAAATACCACAAAACGACCTACATTGCAAAGTTCAGTTCTCCGGCAATGTAGAAATCAAAGAAAATCCAAATATCAAATTGCTTGTTTACATTTCACAGGAATAGGCATGACGTCACTGTATGTTCGTAATGAATACATTGTGTAAACTTCAACTATCTTAAAGATCACAAAAAAATAACAATTTAGGTTCTCATGTAGTTTACATTGATATTTTTAATCAGCTTGGGACTATACTTGTCAAATACAGTTGAAAATATCATTTACAACCAACCCAGGGCCAGAAATCCCATCTATGCTGTACTGACTTGGGTACGAAGCTTCTGTCTGGCGGCAAATGCAAATAGTTTAGTGGTTTATAACCTACCTTGACTTCGTAGTAATGTATTCCGTATGTTGGAAGTCTCTCCACTATGTTCATATAACTGAAAACCAAGCAGGCGTCATGTGATCAGTTTTGTCAACATCAGTACAAACATTACCACCGGAGAACAAACATGAACAAACACAACAGTACACGTACAGTGTTTGAACATTTCTAAATATCAGGTAACTCTAAATAAATGTCCTAAATTTGCCCATTAAATCTGGGAGAGAAACAAATAAGGCCCAGAGATATTTTGAGCATGATTTCATGCTCAAGATCAAATTTTCTATGTGGATTTGTGAACAAAACTTTGAGTTGAATATGTAATCTTCCTCAAAAACATTTTGAAATCTCTGTGCCTGTTCATTTATTCAATAATAACATATTATCAGATTTAAATGTAATCAACAATAGATCAAGAACAACAAAGAAAATATGTATATACCATACTGTGTAATAACTACAATATCTTTGTGACTGGTATATATATGTATATTAATTATAACTGATATATCTGACAGTATATATATACTGACATGGTATAAATGTCAATTGATATGTTTGATTTATAGCAATGATAGCTGGGGATAGCGATATGTACACTTACGATCTATACTTGTTCAGTATTTACTATTATTCTGAATATACTCATGTCTATACAAGTATCACAATGTACACATTTAATAACCAAAATAACTATTTTTGTCATGCATTCATAATTATTTTAAACTACCGGTATGTTTAAACATCTTACACACATTTCCTATGTCTTAAAATGCATTGGCTCTATGAAAGCTTATCTTAAGAAAATGAAAGCTTTCACACTGAAACTAATCATCTCAAACATTGATTGTTGAAGCATTTGTCACCAATTATTAAAAATCGTGAGATGAAAAAATTATATAAAATATGAAAATATTGAAAAACAGTGGGACATTGGGAAAATGAGTCGCATTATCCAATATACATACTTGTGTTGACAAATAAAATGTACATACTTTCAAGTAAATTTGTCAATAAACTATGATTGTACGCCTTTAAACTGAAATGTACTCAAACATAATAAACATTAACTAACACTATACAACTACATAGAAGATGGCCTGGTCAGTACTTACTTCACTATGGCAAGACCTCTGGAAGTTCCCTGTAGTTTTTGGTAGTAGGAGATTATCCTGTCTTCACTGCAAGACAAGAAACACACCGTGAGACACTATGAGACACACATTGTGAGACACACAGTCAGGCACACTATGAGACTACCAGTGAGACACACAGTCAGGCACACTATGAGACTACCAGTGAGACACACAGTCAGGCACACTATGAGCCTACCAGTGAGACACACAGTCAGACACACTATGAGCCTACCAGTGAGACACAGTCACTGCACAGTCACAGTAAATGACGACATACACCAGAAACTACCACCCCGGATATCTCAGAAAAACAAACCCTAGGCTGACAATTTGAAGACCAATCAGTGAGATCATCAACCTCCCACATCTGAGCAGCGTTGACCTGGGAGTGAGGTCCCGGTTACACACGCACACACACGCACACACGCACACACACAGACAGGTAGACTCCGGCACAGGCTAACACAGGTGAGCGTAGGTGAGATATGAGTCATCGACTCAATGTGCCACTACAAGGGAAAATACCTATCCTCCAATATGACACAATTTCAAAGCTGCATTCAAAGGCCTGAATGTCTATTAAACATAGATAAAACCTTCAAAGTTAATCCACCTGTTAATGCATGTATGTGTCGAGTTAAAATATACTTTAGAGAGGTATATCATGTTATATACTTTAGAGAGGTATATCATGTTATATACTTTAGAGAGGTATATCGTGTTATATACTTTAGAGAGATATATCATGTTATATACTTTAGAGAGGTATATCGTGTTATATACTTTAGAGAGATATATCGAGTGACACCAGGGCGGATGTGGATGTTTCTCAGTGTGTGTGTGTGTGTGTATGTTTGTGTGTGTTTGTGTGTAATGTGTGCATGTGTGTGTGTGTGTGTTGAGCATGCATGTGTGTGTGCGAGTGTGTGCGTGTTCATGCATGCATGTGTGTGTGGACTAGGTGTAGATAATGTACACTTGTTATGAAATATCTCAAGGCAGATTTGTTTGAACCAAGTCAATAAACACATTACATTACAACTATATTTACATCACTAAATAATTCCAGCTAGAACCATGACATATATGCAAAATATGTAAAAGCACCTGATAATAATTAATTTTGAATGTAAATCTGATTAAAACCTTTGATAAATATTCTAGTCATATATAATCGGGACATTTCTAAACTGTGAAAACATTGTTATATCTATCTCTGCAGTTACTGTGATTGCCCTAATAAATTGGAACATACGAACAGCTCTATTACATACAATGAGATAGGGTGTGACGCTGTGTAAATAAATATACAACTACATCAAATAGACTCATCTCAATGGAATGCCCAACGTCTGGTTCCGACTGTTTGTTGGACAAAAACAAATAAGATTTGTTCACTTTCGCTCTGAGAAGACCATTGTGGTAGGTAGGTAGAGACTGTTCAAAATTACTTTAAAAAAAAAAGTGGACAAGTTTCACTAACCGAGTAACCCAGTTCTACGCCAGCACACCTGATGTTGAATGAGACATAGTACATTAGTCTGGCAGAGAAAGCAACCACCTGAATAATTCTAACAGCTACAGTTTAACAGTGACGGAGTGTTATTAAAGGCCCGTCGCGTCTATAACAGAAAATAGAGCTGTCAAGTACTTTTTCTGTGTTATATTCTGTCATTTATCAAATTGTTAACAAGCTCTCTTTATTATATTTTTTTAGTGTGGGCAAATTTTCCATGTGTTTAGAATCCAAAGAATAACAAACAAATTCACAAGTACAGACATGCTATTAAGTGAGTCAGGGATAAATTATCAGGTTTATGTCCTGAGTGACATTAGCTTTAACAAATGTAATATTCTATTAATAATGTTTCGCTGTGAAAATCGCTAAAATATCACTTTAAATTAAGTTAACCATATTTAACTGACATTGTCTTTCACAGATGCAATATTCTACCAAGTCATTTGTTGTTGAGATAATCGCTAAAATACATCATATAAAGCTAATAGCTCTATTAGCTTCATCCTCGAAAATCTCCGTCAAATACCCTGGGATCACTGTCTATATAGAACTCCGTTTTCGACTACGGTTAGCCTGCTTGAATATTTTAATGCATTATATAAGCAACCAATCAGAAACTAGAAATGTGACTGGTGCTTGAGGCTTACGTGAGCTCTTGTAGTGATACATGCGAGATAGGCGGAGAGTTTTTCAGAGTTATCTCCGCCTATCTCGCGTGTATCACTATAAGAGCTCGCGTAAGCCTCACGCACCAGTCACATGTCTAGTCTCTGATTGGTTGCTTATATAATGCATTAAACTATTCAAACTGGC
>JAUTBV010099954.1:0-16124 GCA_032361325.1 Lepetodrilus fucensis | reverse complement strand
ATCACCGGAATTCCTAGTTTTAAATGATATTCTTTGAAATTCTAAAAATAGACATGATGCACTTGCAGCCGCTATTCCTATTAGAACAGTGATACATCAAAGACCAGATAAATAGTGGAACGTTCCCCTATGATTTGTTTTATAACTATTGAGTGCTGGGGATTAAGTACATCAGTGGATAAATCGAGCGTAATTAGTCTCAAATCGAAATTTGTTTATCCAATTGCCGTTTACATGTTTATCAACTGATATTATGCCTTTAACCAGTTGACGTTGACCTGAATGTGGTTGTATTACTTTTTGCTGTTTGAATACATTTTCCAAGAATTCAAAGTGAAACGACTTTCTTAGAATTCCTTGATAGGTCAGTTGATGCATCAGACGAGATAATTAGAGGAACGTTCCCTTTATTCATATAACATGATTTTTATGGTTGTAACTATTGAGTGCTGGGGAAAACTTGTATCACTTAACGCCAACTTTTGGGTGGATAAATCGAGCGTAATTAAACTTACACAGCTGTCAATCTCCCAGGTAGTGTTTATGTCAATTGGAATACAGGTACACTAAAGCTGGGAACTTGATTAGCCACGTGGCAAATGTCTGACAAACAACATTGCAAGGGTAGAATAATGCAGCTGACAACTTTGTATTCAGGTATACATGACATCGTGAAACCATGTTGAGTGGAAGAAATGCCAATATGAATGTTCTGTATTGACCCAATCGTCTGTTTGCATGATTAGCACATGGAAAAGCTTGCCGGACGTTTCGAGGGGGCAGTTGCGATAACAGTGAAAACAAAAACTGCTCTAAACCCCAAGTATGATTAATCTTGATGCAGGCCCTCTCCTGGGTGATCGTGATAATTCCCATCTGCCAGTCACAAACCTTGACTGCTACTTGATCAAATGTCCTACCATTGATATATTTGTAAGTAACGTAAACATAATGCAGGTATACTTGGTATTTTAATTTTTGTGAACCAATGTCAGTGTATAAAACTCCAGTAAATTCATTGCCAGACATGAGGACTGGTAAGTCTGAAAAGTTGCCCGTCCTCATACATGTTGGCCAGTGATGATATACATCTTGGAAACACAAACAAAAACTAACATGACATGTGGGTGTGCAAGGATAAAACATTGCCGTCCTCGCTGAAAATAACCCGTCGCGGGTGTGCAGACGGGCTCTATTTCGAACACTGCCAATGTGTATGGAAGAAATGTCAACAGGAATGTTTTCATGTATAACACATGGTAAAACTTGAGGGACATTTTGATGGGGCATGGCTTTGAGACGGGTCATTTCACCTAATTGGAAACCAGGTGCTCTTGCTCTAATTGGTCCAAATCCTGATTGCAAATCACAAAGCCAAGAAATGCTCATCTGTGGCTTACCTTGACATTTGAGTCTTCCTGTTGGCGAGGCCCAATGTAGCAGTGTTCGGGATTTATTCCGTATAGCCAAACAATAACCCAACTCGATATTACATCAGCACACTTTATTACAAGCAGCAGTGAACAACAGCGTAACAATGATAAATGATAATGGTAGTGTACCTTGGTACATCAAGTGTAAACATAATACTGTTATGGTGAATATCAATCGAACTGGGTGGGAAAATACTTGTAAAATTAATAATAAACTGTATTGTACCAAGTATAATACATACAAACAAATTAATGAGCAGCTTTATTTTGAAAAGCTTCCGTTCATGTTTGGGTAAAACTAATTTGAAATAATAATTTAATATGTTTGATCAACATAACACCAGTGAATGTTTGAAGTACTAGTATTCAAACTTGTGCATACATAACATAGCTTCATGATTTCCTCTGTGCAAATGGGTGAAAAAGTTCCTGCAACAACGTTAAATTCCAGTTGGACAGTCTTGTTTGTTTTCACAGAAAAAATAACGCCAAACCTAATTCACCATTGAGCAAATCTAGATATTGCACAAACAAAATACTGAATATTAATACCGAGAGCCTTGACAAGTTTGATTGATGAGAGAGTTTGTGTTTTATGCAAGGCCAGGCTAACAAGCAATTGCATTCTAAGAAGATTTGTCTAGACTCGCATGTCGACGTGCCGATAATATTTCATTCTCATAGCATACCGTATTTCAACATAAGCACTCCCCAACTATTGTCGACATGTACAGTTCAAATCCTAGATATACATGTATATATATATAATATACTGCAAAGATAATTCATGTAAATAACAGACAAAGCAAACTGCATACAAAGCACCACAAACTTGGAATATAGAGTGACAACAATAACTAATCCAATACAAAATAAGGCATTGTGGCAATTTTACAAATTAAAGAGGTTCCGATGCTGGAGTGAGTGTTGTGTATTCAGTCAACAACTAGTCAATATACCCAACTTTATGAATGAGGATTTTTCAGAATGTAAAAAAATAACAATGACTAAATTATGCTGAACTATTGCAATTAATGTCCTAATCTTAAACACATATGGTCAAATATACAAATAATGGTTATACATGTACCTGGAAATATACATGTTCTGTCTAATGAGCATTATTTAACCTGTTAATTCTTATTCTTATGATGTTTATTATGTGCTATTTCATAGAGTAATTTGCCCTCAAAACAAACTTGGAAAACAACTGTTATATCGGGAAATAGGAAGTATGGACATGATAGATTTTGTAATGGACAAATGAATAGAACATTAAATGGTAATCTTGATCATCAGTTTCAAATAATGGACATTCACAAAGTAATAAAATAGAATTTTCCTCGCAGTGCATAGATAATTATGATAGTTGCAACCTTCATATATATAAATTTAATGAAGTCGTGATTCAATTTAAATGTGCCCTAAAATGCATTATATATACACAACTTGTACACTTAGATCAAGTGAATAAAGTATACACAGTCGAACAGTCAAATTATAAGATGAAGGTTTTAACTTCATTCAAACAGATTATGATTCAAGCTCAATTAATTCACAAGTTAAATATATAAATAAATGTCGATATAGAAAAGTATATATAAATAAATATATATCAAACAATAGCATTACCGGTATTAAATCTTAAGATGAAAGTCTTAACTTGATTTAACCTCTTTGTGAATCGAATTAAAAGCATACATAAATTTCATTCATATTCGGTAATTTTAGTGGTAAATTGTTAATATAAAAACAATTAATTGCACCTGTGTTCTAACCAAATTAAGATCATTTGGATGACGAATATTCTAGGTGTAATGGCCTATTCATGAAAAGTGTATTCGATTCGTGACCCCAACGGCCCAAATGTCAGAAGATAAGAGCATGTGCAGTGAATACTTGAATTGAACAATGGGAGTAATCACTAAGTCAACAAATAAGAAATATTAACATGACCTATTTCCGTGACTGAACTGCATTCAAAAGTATCTGGTGACTGGTGTGTTGCATTTCAGTTGGACGGAAGTGAGCCGGGTTGTTTGACTTGCATTCTCGTCATCATGTGACATGTGGCATTATGTATGCATCTTTCTTAGCCGTATTATGACAAATCGAGCAGCCCTAATATTATAAAAATCAACTATATTGGTGATCTTGCAGCCCTCACTGGAGAGTTTCCTCCTGCCAAAGTGGGGAGTTTACACCTCTTGCCCGACACAAGAATAGTTCCATTGACAATTCCATCACTCAAGCATCACCCTCAGGTCGATCAAGTCATGAATCGATTACAGTCCCTATGACAGCTCTCTAGAATTGATGGCTGTCTAGAATTATACCAGTGATGGCTCTCTAGAATGATACGACTGTGAAGGCTCTCTAGAAATATACCACTGACAGCTCTAGAACTATATCACTGTGAAGGCTCTCTAGAATGACACCACTGAGAGCTCTCTAGAATGACACCACTGACAGCTCTCTAAAATATTATACTGTGATGGCTGTCTAGAATTACACCACTGACAGCTCTAGAATTATACTGTGATGGCTGTCTAGAATTACACCACTATGACAGCTCTCGAGAATTACATCACTGTGACAGCTCTCGAGAATTACACCACTGACAGCTCTCGAGAATATTATACTGTGACAGCTCTCGAGAATTACACCACTGTGACAACTCTAGAATTATACTGTGATGGCTGTCTAGAATAATACCACTGTGACAGCTCTCTAGAATGATACTGCATGGCTGTCTAGAATTGTACCACTGATGGCTATCTAGAATTACATGGCTGTCTAGAATTGTACCACTGATGGCTATCTAGAATTACATGGCTGTCTAGAATTACACCACTGTGACAGATCTGTGGTTGGACATCTCAGGAGGGACCAAGAATTGTCTGTCCTTCTGATGAACATCCTTGCCTCGAATCCGCTCTCTGGAAAATAAAATTAGTCAGAATTTCAACAACACAACATCCAACAGAAATGTCAATTCCATGTAGATAAACATTAAGTGGTCGGGCCCAGATTTCTTGAAATAAACTTGAGTTTAAGATTTTTCTCATCTGAGATTTCTCACATTGACTTAGTGCTGTAACTTGAGTAAAACCTCAAACCCAGCTGGGATTTTACTAAAGGTACACCACTGAATCAATGGGAGAAATCTTGGCAGAGCAAAATCTCAAACTCAACATGTTTCAAGAAATCTGGGCCATATCAAATGGACAGTAATGTTAACATCATTTCAAAATTATTGTTGAACATGCAGAATAATCGTCTCAGAACTCATAACAGCTTTGATGTCTGACTAACTCAAAACTTGTATGTTAACCATCCTGGTACTACCGGCAGGCAATGGCAGTTTATACCTACATGCAGGTGGCAATTTTTATATATACTTTATCGGCAGTTACTCACTGGAAAAATCTGTCCATGGCAGAAGACAGTTTTCCTGACCGTGACTTGAAAACGCTGCTGTGACCGTTCTGTTGCTGGGCCTCGTCCCACTTCTGAATGTCATAGCGACCCGCACCAACTGGATTCTGACAGTGATAAGAACAACATATATAAAGCACACCTTGAAGTTGTACCCGGCACCAACTGGGTTTTGACAGTGACAAGAACAACATATATAAAGCACACCTTGAAATTTCCATTTATAAAGAGAATAAAATCTTGCAATTCATTGGCCATTTTATTAAAACGTTGGGGCTTAGAGCCACTTTTAAGATTATTTTACTTATAATATCACGGCTTATCCATTTATCAGGAGAACACAATGTGAAACTTGCTGCAAAGATGGAAGATATGAAAGAACAAATATTTCTAAGAATATCTTACAAAGTTCCTAGTGAAGAATCTTTGAGACATGCGGTCGTTCCTTTGAGACGATGACAAAAAGCCTGGTGCATGTGATGACGCTGGTTTGATGACTTGCTTGAGATCATAGTTGCCTGGACCGGGGTTATGCTGAAACAAATTATTAAACATTGCAACATTTCTTAACAGCTTACTCACATCCTTAAATTAAAGAATACCATTTTTTTTTAAACGACCACCAACATAATTCAGTGGGGATCATTTGAAAATCTGCAATGTTAAAGGTATCTATGGGACACCCTGCAAATTACAGATTTGACCACCATTAACATTGGCCCCTGGAGAAGGACCCCATTATTTCTTGACTTTCTAACACTGTAATCAGAGCTCTAGATAAGCTGCGTATGTGCGTAAAATACCTAATTAAAATGTCCAAAAACCCCATTAAAACCCATATAAAAATTATATTTAAAAATATGATTACGCAATTCTTTGAATTAGGGTTGCATATACGCACATTACATGGCAGATACGATCGGACAAGCACAAGTTATAACGAAAACACAGCGCTTTAGAATTTTACATTAGCTGGGAACCAGTTTACGAGCTCCGTACACTGATTGTAGGAAGCGTGTAGCTATATGTTACAGTCAATGTCTAAAATCAGGCAATGTGTAAAATGACTCAAATTTTCAGTCAATTTTCATTAACAGTCAATTTCTTTAATGCCTGAAATGAAAAACTGACTGCATTTATTTGGCTCATTGAACACTGTTTAATGAAAGAAAATGAAGATTATTTATAGGTATTCACACCGAATTGCATACATTTGTACATGCTATCACACATAATTGTATAAATACATGTAAAAATGTATGCATTATTTTTAATTTCTTTCATCAAACTCATGCCAGTCAACCTTTCAAATAAATTCAGTCAGTTTTTCATTTCAGGCATTTAAAACATTGAATCTGTGAATTAAAATGCACTGAAAATTTCAGGAATTTTACACATTGCCTGATTTTAGACATTGACTGTAACATATGTTAGCAATGTGTTGAGTTAGTGCTTGCAGACGAATATTTGCTTGACTGTCGGTCATGTCACAAATTTCACAGCCATATAGATTTGCATCTAAGAAGTTCAACTAAAGGGGCAGCTTTTAATATGAACTATCCTAGTATACGATACTGGAAATGGTTGCAAATTGCCATGCATATGGTGAAAGGTATCAATACATAATTAAAGTAAAGTTAGTGGGTATTATTTATGTGGATACCTAAATAAGAGTGAATGCAGTGGGTACTGTACCCAATTCACTAAAAGCTTATCTAGAGCTCTGACTGTAATGCTTGAAGTTGTATTCAAAGGGGGGGATAAGGTACATATGGAATCTACACTATTGTGATAGTTGCAGTATTTCACTGGAGTCTAAACAAACTATTCTGCGATCCGTCCGTACCGCTATTGTCTGAGTCTGTGACAGCGTGCTACAGAAGAATCTGTCGGTGGGTGCAGCAGGGTACTGCACCATCTTCCCAAACTTCCCCTGCCGCTTCCTGTGAATCGTGTTCCAGTCGCCCACAAATGACTTCAGCTCGTACTGGCCCGGCCCTAGGTCGGCCAGATTCTGAGAAATATAATTATTCATTATTAAAGCATGTATAGTTCAATCATGGTAACTTGGAATAAATAAGTACATCAATACTTTACAGTGGAAGATAAAGGTTGTATTGAGTGCAAGTGATCAAATATAGAGAAATTACGGATTATTTGTCTAAGTGAATTTGATATGATACTTCACGACTTGCAGACAATATATAAACAATATACACAATAACTTTGTTGAGAGGAATTATGGATTATTTGCCTAAGTGAATTTGATATGATACTTTATCATGACTTGCAGAATAAAGTTCACGAGTGACATTGTTCAACATGAAGTTTAACTAAGAATTACCCATTTGCGACGATAATAAACAAATTGAAATAGCTTGGCATGCTTTGCTAGGAGATGTAGGTTATATGCACCGTGACATCACAAGCTTACTTACTGGTGCAGCAAGGTGTCCGACTGTGATAAGTTTGTTCCGGTCGCCAGAGAACAGATCATATGGACCTCGGACACTGGTCACTTTGTTCTTCATTTCGTCTGTGAAGCTATTGAAATTGTATGTTCCTGGTCCCAAAGCTGACCCCTGGAAAAGTAACAAGGATATAATTATACTACACCGAGAAGTCATGCAGATTCAACAACATTATCACATAACAAATATGTGAAAATAATTAATGCATTGATAACTACTGTAAATCATGAAATTAATGTGTCACTAATTTAATGCAATCTCTAGATTTTAGACGTAAATGTGACACCAATAAAATGCGAACGGCCATGTCTCTATACATGGTTTCCTCCAAGTCTTACCTTTAACACGCAGCTATTAAATGCGATAATAAGGCTGTCGCATTTTTCGCATTAATTTCATGATTTACAGTACTGTTAAACATTATTATGTAAGGTATAGATGATTAAATAATTATCTGTCACTCTTCACCAGTTATTTTAATTAGAATCATATTTTGGCCTGGAACAAGAATATGTTACGGTTCAACAGCAATGCCAATTTTCAATCTTAAACGGAAAGTGTTTCATTTGTTTGATATTATAACAGTTATAGTTTCCCCATTTAAAAAATATTTCAACAATATCGGATCTCCAAATGGGATTCAAACTTAACCCTCTCCCTGCTGGATTAGTGCTGTAACTTGAGTAAAACCTCTAACCCAGCTGAGATTTTATTAAAGTTACACCACTGAGTCAATGGGTTGGTTGGTTGGTTGGTTTGGTGGTTTAAAGTCACTTTTTAGAATCTTTCACTAATATCATGCATATGTACTGCTTGACTAGTCCACCAGTTTTTATAGTGCTAGTTCACTTAGAATATCATGTCAATATCTCAGACACAGTATACTGACTCCGAGCTGGCCAGTCCTTGCTTTACCACTTTTTTAATGCTGAGCGCCAAGCAGGGAAACAACAAGTATCACCTTTTAACGACCGGGGATCGAACCCGCGACCTTCCGCACTCTGGGCCGACGCTCTAACCATTACGCCACGAAGCCGGCTGAGTCAATGGGAGAAATCTCGGCAGAGCAAAATCTCAAACTCAACTTTGTATGAAGAAATCACATGCACTGCTCTGTAAGGCGTCTCTGGTTGCCTCCAGCATGAAGAGAGTTAAACCCTTGAATTGTTCTGATTGATTGATTGCCTAATATTGCTTCGGGATCTGACGTTATTACAATGGTTTTCTAGGTGCTAAGTTGCTAACCATAGTAGGAAGGTTCCGTGGTGTTGAAGCGCCCGCCTCCATTAATCCCTTGGTACTGGTGGACCGCGTGGCCTTCTCCTCCACTGCAGCCTGTGGTATCCCTCCCGCGCCGTACGTCCCTGGCCCAGGAATCTCACTCTGAAAAACATAGTTCCATAGTACGTCCCTACTACACCAAATACAATGCCTAATAAATCAGCTCTATTAAAAGTGATATTTCGGTGCACGTAACTATGCAGTAACTAAGTGACGTGACATGACGCCTGAAGTGCAATGATATGATGACGGAAGAAGAAGCGTATGATGACAGAAGAACAATCAGCGATTGTCATGAATGCTAATGGACTTTGACATTCATGGTGCTATGAACGATAATGACTTCTATGATGTTCATTGATGGACGATACTGTCATCATATAGTCATGAAGGTAAAATGATGAATACAGTAAGTAGCTCAAAGTACTATGTCACATACTGATGGTAGTTTATCCTTAAATCGGGGAGCTTTCGTTTCACAGATCCCACGACTACTTCTTGGTTTGTCGTCAGTGTGCTGAAGAAAATCTTTGATCTCGTAGGATCCTGGCCCAAGTTTTCTTTTCTGAAGTAAAGTGTGGAGAATTATTTGTCACCAAAATGAATAATTTAAATCTGATACTTTTAGCCGGTCTATATAATATAAATATATATGTATACTAATAGAAAAATAATTAATTAAGGATTGACTGGAATATTTTTTGCATTCATCGAGGTACGAACATAAAAGATTATGTGCAAACATCGGTTTTTACATTCATACCTCAATGAATGCAAAAAATATTCCAGTCAATCCTTATACATAAATAACATACCGGTAACAATTTGTGGGGTATTATTTGATTCAATAGTCTGACATAATGCATCAATGATTTTAGTCTACATTTTAGAAGTGGCGCATTGATATTTTGCCGACGTTAAGTATAGATGACGTCATATATAACGTGATGTCACAATGCCACCTAGGAAAATGTTGTTCATACTTCGAACGGAATGTTTTGGGGTCACGTGGACCAATCAGATTGCCGGATTCACTGGATATTTATTTATTTGTTTATGAAAAGAAAAATACAATAATAAAATCTGATACAATATTGCTACAATAATATTCAGCCCTATAAATACTTTAATAATAATAATAATGGATGAAGTCTCAAAATCTGTGGATATCAATGGATTCACAGAAGATTCTCATCCCTGTATTATTATTATTATTATTATTATTATTATTACTATTATTATTATTATTCAGCAATTCCTTGTTCTGCACTAAACTCACCAGCATTCGCTTCTGTTCCCATTGTTCCTTGTAGAGGAGGTGTGGCAGTGCCGCCATACGTTCCACCTCGTACGCCCGGGCCCACCCCGACCCACGGGCGTATTCCTCCACAGACTTATCGCTGAACCCGCCCACAGACACGTCATAGCTTCCTGGGCCGAGGCGATGTGTCTGGAACAAAACATTAGAGATAAGATTTTAGAAACACAGAACATGGAGGGATAAGACTGATAAGGTGCCAATGCATGGTGGACCAGTGCAAGCCCAGTGCATGGTAGTCCAATGCATGGGTGTTACAACCTCTTTATAACATGAAGGGGCAAGAATAGACACATTCATAAATTATACATGTACCGGTACTAGTACATGTATCTTGTTAAATGGAAACAACAACTCTTCTTGTTGGCATTTAGCATCATGAGCAACTAAAAAGTTTCATAATATATGTGTTTAGTAACTTTAGTTACTGCATGATAGCAAGTCTGCCTCATAACCCAGAGGTCCCGGGTTCGAGCCCAGCTCATGCAATCGTGTAGCACTCTTCAAAAAAAGTGCTTAGATCCACACTGCTCAAGTCCACCCAATTGTGAATGGGTACCAAATAGGATGAGATTGAATTCTGTACATAAAACCTTCTAGTGCCTAAACTGACAGCTTAGGTTGTATACTACCCAGGGAGCTGAGGTGAAATAATTAAGTGCACATTGATCCATTGACCGGGGTAATAATGTAACACCATGAGCAAGCTGTAGAGCATGGATTTGGCACAATATAAACATGCACATTATTATTATTATTATTTGTATTTAAATAATTAAATTACATTTGTGACTTTAGATTTGATACTTATTATGATGCCATCAACTTACAGGTCCCTGTGTGTATTTCTTGTCATAGGCAATCTCTGTAAATGTTCCAGGGGTCTTGCTTTTAGGGTGGACTCCAGAGACGTCAAATCTTGAAAAACAACCATAATATTGTAACACCAAACAGCTCTTTAGCATATGTTTTACAATGATCATTGGCTATGTTTTACAATGATCATGGGCTATGTTTTACAATGATCATGGTCTATGTTTTACAATGATCATGGTCTATGTTTTACAATGATCATGGGCTATGTTTTACAATGATCATGGGCTATGTTTTACAATGATCATGGGCTATGTTTTACAATGATCATGGTCTATGTTTTACAATGATCATCGGCTATGATTTCGGAGCTCTATTTTGTGCCCGTACCAATATTTTGATTTTTGTTATTGGCCACTATGGTGGTGCTAATAAAGAAACATCAAACTATTAATCGGCCACAAAATAAAGCTACAAAACCGCGGCTATTGTTAAGTCTGTTAGATGGTGCAGGTGAACCCAATGGCAATAACACCAATAGTATTAACTCCAAGGAAATCTGAAACACGTAAATATCCTTCATTGTGATTCTGTCACGTCTTTGCTATTATAACAGTAATACTAATAATATTCAATATCAAACTATGACAGGTACACAGTAACTATTAATAAGTACATGTAATAAGCAGTTCCCTTTCTATGAAAGGCAAAGGTTAGGAAAGTGTAATAGAAATAGTTTCCTATTGATTCCCTGGACTACAATAAGTGTTACAACTATTGTGTTTAAATCATTCACTTGATCTGATTCCATATCCTTCGGCTGTAATCATGCAAGTCGTAATAATAGTGAAACCACGGCTGCGTGAAGCATCTGCAGTCATCCGTGAAGTATTAAACTTTATTGGTAGCAAGGCCAGACAAATGTTATTACACGACAGTGAACCCGTAATAATCCAGTTGCTAAAAATTCCTGATAATTATATCCAACAAATATGGTATTATCGCTATTCTAGTATTCAGCTTAAGATCCTGATGGTTGAAATATGCGACCAAAATGCAAAATAGATAATAAAATGATCTGCCAATACCCTTTTCCTTGAATACATGATCTGCCAATCATATTTGAACATTTTAATTTCCAAGCACGCATATATTTTATAAAAAAATACTTACTAGTATTTATTAATACACTGATAAATTATTATTACACTGTACTTGTCATCAAACTATACAACCTATGTTTATTTTTATTTTTATTATTTTGAATTAAGGTTTAATTAGACTAGTAAATTAGAGACACTTTCAAGAGTATTTTAATTAGTATACGTCACTATACAACTACTACTGTATACATTTATGTACTAACATTTTTAACAGGTACAAAACTGATTTATAAATAAATTGTACATTGTAATATACATGGACAAAAGCAGACCTAGCCAATTCACTGGTTTGGAATTGTTATTTATTATTCATTACTTGGTAGTCTATTACTATCTCGTATAATATTTTATTTTGATATTAAATAGAACCACCTCATAAACGATATCAGACCATGAAGATTGGATAACCTCCTACATGGCAGATAACAATAAATCCTTTTGTGAATACAAGAATATCGAAAACTAGCATTGTAATTCAGCCCTGTGTAAACAAAGCAAGTCAGCCTAGCTTATCCTCAGACTGTGGCTAGACTATTCCTCACGGCATGAAATAGACCAAGTTGGTCTGGGTGTATGTCTGCTTACTTTAGGGCAGTATAAAGAGGCTTTAAGGACTCTGTTAAGCTGTCATATACAAGCACATCATAAGTGGACAGTCAACAGAAACAGTGCGAGACACTGACACCAACCCGTCTTAATATACTCACTTATCACAAGAAAGCAAATACTGGTATTACTAAAATCAATTCCTCAAGGTAGAAGATATTTAGATATGAAGTTTCTCCAGTGGTGTCTTGATTTTTCTTCAAATTAAATAAGTAGTTGTGTTCTCAAATTATATTAATGATGGGTGTTGATGTTTTTTAATATCATTTGTTATATGTAATCTATTACAAATATTTAGATTAAATAATCAGATTTCTTCATCAAGACCCAATTGTAGTCCAGAAACCTAGACATCTATGCGGATCATATGCATTAGCTCTATCATCATCGCCATATAAGCAGATAGCAGAAACATTATTGAAACAAAGCAATTTTGTCCAACTTAACTACCGTAATCAATACTTAATCATTAATAGTAAATTTATGAATAGATGATCAAATATTATAATTATAATTGCAAATAATATCATGGCGGTAATAAGAATATTATGTAAAAGCTGATGAAAAGCAAAAAGAAAAGGTGTGGGCTTGAAGATAAAAAAATTAAAATAAATTTAATTTAAAACAACAATAAAATAACATTTTACAGAAAATTGCTCCTAGAAATATTACCAGCTGGTTACCGAAAGTACCAGCTCATAAACGTAAGCACTCTGCATGACGTGTCTGCATCCGCACATCTATTGTAATGTGTAGCTTCGCTTCATAAACAACTGTTTGTCAGCATCATAAATCATCATCACGAGTGAGTGCAGAGCATTGATTTGATTTGGTAGCAAATTAAAAGATAATTTCTCACCTTGCAGTTTGTGTTCCAAATGGAGCCCCGGCATATTTCTTGTCTGCCATGATCAGCACAAAACGTTATTGAAACCAAACCTTGGAACACACAGCCGTTCAAATGGAGCTATCGCATTATTGTGTCTACGGCTACATAACGGGGTGACACTCGACAACCAAAGTTACATTTACATCCACACACAGGTTGTCTGCTCGTGTCGTCACATGGCAACATGAAGCCTACCCTCCAACACGCACCTTAAACATTATTTCAAGCAAGGAAGATGTTATAATATGAAATACTGCATTGGATTACATTTGGTAATATTATATATTATAATCAATATAAATGCGGTTCAATGTACAAGAGTAATAAACTAGTATATTTGATAAAAAGATTAAATGAATTTAGAGTATCAAGGGAGATAACTCTTTACAAATTTCATGAGAAGAGGCTCTGTAAGGGATATTACATTTAATATTCCCACAGTATGGATTTTAAAGGCGTACATTCACCGATTTTACATCCTAAATTAGCAAAGTGCATTAACATGGTATATATCTCAATGCTTTTGTTTATCTACAAATATTGAAATTGATGTACAGTTATGCAAATTCCATGGTAAATCTACAATAGGTAAATTAATTTGGAAAGCTGAATATGAATCTACCCATTTCTTTCACTGTTGAACAGTCAGGAGAAATAATTCAATAATTATTAAATGTAAGTTCCATGCTTGTTTCGATTACTCTGGTTACTGTATAATTGATCTGTATAAATACTGGTCCTGTTTTTGTTAAAATTACTTAAATTATAGAAAACTATTCGTGGGAAATGAAAAACAAAATAACTTGTTGAAAAATCAAACACTTGCCGTGTATAAAACTCCAGCAATTTCACTGCCAGACATGAGGACTGGTAAGTCTGAGACGTTACCCTTCCTCATACATGTTGGTCAGTGATCGATGATATCTTGAAAAACAAACAAAAAGTAACACGACATGTGGGCGTGCAAGGATAAAACGTTACCAGTCCTCGCTGAAAATAACCTCGCGTACAAACTCTATTTCGAACACTGACACTTGTGTGAAATACATACATGTAAAGCGTACTAGCAAATGTGTCTAAAATAATCTATGCCTTTTGTGTGTGTGTGTGTGTGTATGTGTGTGTGTGCATGTTTTCATGTGTGCACACAAGCACTTGCATGTATGTTCAAGCGGGTGTGTTATGTTTACTATATAAACACCAGCTTGAAGGACAACATAAAAACATTTGCAGCTATTATCTACTTACCTGTCACTGGCCTAGTAATGATTACCGGTATACCGGTATACCATAAGGTTAGACAACAATGTCTAACTGGCTGACATTATTGATTTTATTTATTCACGACACACAGATGAAAACATTGGTGAACCTTGAAATTTTGGAAAAAAATAGCTGAGGGCCTGATTAAGGAATTGAAAGGATCGAGACATAGACACACCCAGGGCCTTTGACAGATGTTTTAAAATTAGGATGTTTCCATAGGTGCTGTAAATTTCATCAAATTGATATTATGTAACCCAAATTGATATCCTGAAACTACACTGTTGAAATAACACAACATTTCCAAATAAAGCATAATGTATATCATTTTATTTGTATAAATACATTTCATGGCATACTATATCATTGCATTTGAAGTCATAAGAGGTTATGATAAATTAGGATACATTTCCAACTAGGTAAAATTGAACAAAACTCAGGTAAATATAAAATATCATATTTATAATAGCTCTAAAAAATACACATAAAATTATAGAAATACATGTATTCAAAAAGGAAATTATGGAAAGAGAAGTTCTAGCTGAGGGTTACAAATAAACTAATCTTTATAAAAAATCATTAATAATAATCTTTCAATAGACTATTAAAATGTTGGGGGTGAACACCAGGTTTATACATGATCAGGGATGGAAATAAACACTAGCCTGCTAAAGGGTTAGTAGAAATTGAAGTTTTTCATAAACAGTTGTTATTTGTATTACCATTCACGCTAGTAAGTTTTAAAGTAAGTTTCCATCTCTGACATGTGTAACATATGATAACTGATAAAATAAATAACAATGTGTAAATAATATATCCTAATATTAAAAACAGAACGAAAAAAAACACAATAAGAACTAATTCCTTTTCATAGTTGATAGATCTTTTATACAGGATTTCATAACAAGTATCAGTTTCACCATCTGCATTAGGGATTTAGTCTCTTTTCCATCTTTCCTATTTAGTGACACTTTCCTCATGAGATTTTTTAGGGTGCATATGGCTTTAGGTTTGGACCCTGATTCCTCTTCTTTGTTGGGTGGATCCTCAAGGTTGAGCTTTCCACTTCTGGGGAATGAATACAGTTGGATTACTTGTGGTGCATGGTGGCTAAACTGGCACAATCATCTTTGCATACAATTAATAAACTGTGGTATCAGAATATGAAATACAAGTAACCCCAATAGTGACCTATGAAAAGGAGATTTACCACTTTGATCAGTATAGAGTATAGTAATGCTATTAATGCTTTCTAAATATGTAATTTATTATATTATCTTCTTAAAAATGAATGTTTTTACTAATCGAATAGTTTGTTGTATTTTTGTTTATTTCATTGAATTCCACAAATATGATATTCCTGAACATACGTTGTTTTCAGAGTTATCTCCGCCTATCTCGCGTGTATCACTACAAGAGCTCACATAAGCCCCACGCACCAGTCGCATG
>JAUTBV010099943.1:0-16128 GCA_032361325.1 Lepetodrilus fucensis | reverse complement strand
GTTTCCTCCTGCCCTAAACTAACAAGTCGTGATATTAGTGAAAGATTCTAGAAAGCGACTTTAAACCCCAATACAAAAAAACAACAAAAAACTTTGCTGATTCATAATGCCATTATAAGTTAGAGCTCCTTGCGGGTAAAATGGCTTGCCCCAGATCATCAGATCATATCTGAACTTGTCCAACTTTGCAACTTTTCATCCAAAGATGAATTCAACTTCAAAAACTATCCACGATTGTAAGTTTTCCTGAACATTAATCTCATTGCTGTCAAACCTTTCGCATACACCCTGAAGGATATTACGCTACTGTTGATATCATTCAATAGGGTTTCTAGGATTTAACTAAAGTCAATTATTTCTATGAAATCCCTTTTTTCATATTTAATCATGATATCAAGAGGGATATGTTCCAGATTCCTACAAAACATAAAACAGAAATATCTTTGAAGTCAGGACATCGCCAGAGAAAGATTCGCTCAAACAAATCCGCTTAACAAGGCTAATCGTTCCTCGATATAGCGGTCCTTCGTTCTGATAACAATTTAAATACCATTTATCTTGCTCGGTTATGATGGAACTTTGATTATTTATTAGATTCCACGAACTTGCTTTTGCTACGTGGTAAAGGAAGATTTATATCTCAAAAGAAAACCAAGAAGATCGATACCATTTATTTCGCGTTAACGGTACTATTTTATAAATTATTAATTGACTTTGGGAACAAATGTTCTTAATAAGTTTATGCTCTGAAAGGAAATTTGATTTACGGTCAGTTTGATATATTACATTTATTAAAATTACTGAAGTATTTTCTTGGGAATGGAAATTGGGTTATACTAATTGGATATATTGAAATAAAAATAGTATCCTTGGAATTGGAATTATATTTTCTTTGTGAAAATATACAAGAGAAACATAGGATACAATAATTTTGTAACTTTGAGAGTAAAAGTTCAACACCAATGGAAAATATAATCTCTTAGTTAATATATGTTCACTTTGGGAAATAACCTTTTCAAAAGCAAAAACTTAAAATAATAATTATCATATTTGTAATAGTATGCTAATTAACAGCTGATTAAGGTCAATTAGTTTATGGATGTGGAAGTCGTTGACGATTTCTTGTATACAATAAACCGAATTACAGATACAAATGATAAATATGAATAATAAACTGAATTAATCTAAATATCGTTACACTTCGTCTCCACCATCAACACAACCACATCATTAGGGATGGTTTATGATCACAAAAATAAATTTTCGTGGAATGACTATTTCTATTTCCACAAATCACATCATAAATGGCATGTTCATGTGCGGGAAATCGTGATTGACAGATCACGTGATCATTACTGTTTGCCCAAAAAAAAAACCCCGATCATTTCGATGGTTTTTATGGCAAATGTTTGAGAAATAGAGGCAATTCCTCAGCTGTTATTAAAGCTCGCGGTTAAAAACATCATCATTAATTTGCTCTAACATAATTCAGGATGATCTATCGCTCCGCTCTAGCCCAACAGGGGAATTCCCGGACAATTCTGACAAGAACAATCCCAGGTTTGTCTATTTATATCTCACAGTGCCATGTTCTTGTCACTTACTAGAAAACAGGCCCCCGTTACACAGAACGACCGTAGCGCTACGAGGGTCGTAACTCTTATGCTAACGTATGGGAGATACGCCTCTCGTAGCGCTACGATCGTTCTTTGGAACAGAGTATCGTTTCTCGAAGCTCTCTTAGCCGCTAAGGGACCATAGCAATATATATCTCTTAGCAATATATTCGACAAAGAGAGTGCTATAGTCCCTTAGCGGCTAAGAGAGCTTCGCCAAACCTTTACTTGCTCCTAATCCACGGGAAAACCGCAGCGCTACGAGAAATCGTAATTCCATGTTAACGTATATGAGTTACGCCCTTCGTAGTGCTACGATGGTTCTGTGGAACATCCCTCGTCCTTTATTTTAATCACCCCCGACACTGCTAGTTGCAGTTTATACTCCAGCAGTCAGCTTGCGCACCAATGAAAACATGTGGCTAATTTTCCACAAAGAATCGGAGACAATCTGTCTCAAAATAAGGTCTTCTTGACAAAATAGTGGAAACAAATACGACTTCACTCATGTGATTTATGTAATGGGTTGTGCCAGTGACAGAAATTATCTAAATATTTGTTCTTGAATGGCTATTGAAGCCAAGACTGTAATTTGAACAGATAAATTGGCAGCGAGTTACATCTGTGGCGGTTTCTCATGTTAGTGAGGGCCAGATCACATATACGTCGCTGTGTTATTCTGAGTAAATCATTCCTTATTATTTGAAATAATCTATGTATTTTCAAGTAATACAGTATAGATTGCATAACGTTTTGGGGTTTTTGAACAAATGATAGAAAGTAAATCTCATAGAGAAGACATTTCATTACGGTTTTTTAAAATATGATAGTAAATCTTAGGCAGCCAATTTTGTCATTCAGAAATCCAAATGAAATAGATATTTGAATAGTGTAGTTAAAAAAAGGCACTGAAGAATACTTGGTACCCGGATGTCTTCCCATAATACCAATTTAGATGGAACTTCCGGTTTCGTCTTTACAGTGACTGTTGCGCAAGAGTTGTGTGTTCTGAACAGTCCTCGTGTACTTTGATCGTGACATCACGTGACTCATTGCAGTTTATGGAATAGTTTGGCCTCCTTTAAAATTATATTATTGTTAGAATGTATCCAGTATGTCAAACCAATTCCCTGCTGACGTCATCACACCAACTGCTCTATTTAGAGGCGTTTTCTCCGTCTGTTAGCAGTATTAGGGAACGGCATCCAAAGCAGATGTTCTGGAAAACTATTTATACTACATAATCTTTTATTCTTACAATAACAGGTAGGGACAATTCTTACATGATACCGAATACGCATAGATCATCGCCATATAGAATTAAATATGCGAAATCTATCAATTTTCCTATCAGCAATTAAAACATTTCATAAATGTATTACAGTTTGTATTTCTTATTGGAACATGGAAAAGGCATTTGTTCCTACGTAGGAAAATAATATTTAATAATAATCATCGCCATATAGAATTAAATTTTAATGTTTTATTATTTTTATTTTGAATTGGGGATTATAGTCGCTTTCTAGAATATTTCACTAATATCATGACTTTTCAGTTTAGGGCAGAAGGAAACCGGCAACATCCGTAGCGCTGAATGTTGCAGTAAACCTGCGAGCACCGGCTGGTACTGACAAGACCAAGGATATATTAAATAACTGCGTGTTGAATACATTGAATGCGAAATCTATCAATTTTCCTATCAGCAATTAAAACATTTCATCAATTTCTTTCAGTTTGTGTATTTTTTGTTGGAACATGGAAAAGGCATTTGTTCCTACGTATGAAAAAAATAATTAATACTGATTCAGAATGACTGCGGGAAATGAAGTGAACAAGAATTAAACATTAAGAAATATTTAATATGAAATATATTAAGAAATATTACCGAATCATGTTATGGTAATTTTCAAAGGAAATACACAAATAATAATTAACTTTATAACAAAAGCCATGCATAAGCTCTACTAAAAATCATTTATTGTAGTCTGGCATTTGTTTAGGATTTAAATGGTTACATATGGGGATTCAGTGATGAGAAATGCAATTATAGTCGCAGGAATCGTTAAACAAATATTTATCTTTGCTGCACGTTATACTCCACATTCGACAATGATAGATTTAATTTCAGATGAATATTTCAATTTTACGTCAATACTATGAACGATCAAGAACCTCACAAAATACAAAAACTGGAGATTTTAAACCTACTTTTTGTTTGAAGAATGATATGGATTCCATTTCCAATAAATATCATAGGTTCCTATATGTAAAATACACGAATTCAAATATTATACAATAAATCTTATAAACAAATCATTAACTGGTTTACAATCAAAAAGACAATTTACTTCAAAATAGGCCTACTACACTACCTATAGTCTGTGATAGCAATAAAGAAAGCTTTACCATTCCCATTGATATGTAACAAATCGGTCTCAGACGTGTAGTTATTCTACTGTTTACTCTTTAGGTCATCATCTGGTCATCATGACACGCAATGACCTAAGCTCCACGTCATGGGGGTACTCTGACTCGCAGTCGGATGCCCTTTGTTCAGGTTCGATAACGCAAGTGTATTATTTGCATAAATTGACTACCGCTACGAACAGATCATTTCCATTTCAAAATCCATAGAAATTATTTGCAGAATGCTTCTGGCAGTTACGGACGTACACGCCGACGTACAACTACTGTTACCCCTAACTACTCGTTTATCCATACACGTTTCTTAATGAGAGCAATTCAGGGGAGGGTTTGTAACGTTGAGGAAGCTTTTGAATACCCGGATGTTTGGTCTATGACTGTGTGTTTAGAGTTTTCTTAACGCCTAAAGCTACCCCGTAGTTATGCTTTCATGGGAAGCGGATGGTTCCAAACGATAATCGACGAGGTCAGTTAGAGCAAGTATTAGCTATATACAGCGATACAGCCTAAAGGCAGGGTGACGTAACCAGCATAGGATGACGTGGGTAGAACGAGATGAAGAGAGAGTAGAGAGAGAGAGAGAGAGAGAGAGAGAGAGGGAGAGAGAGAGGGAGAGAGAGAGAAAATAAAAAAATGCATGTTCAGAAATGGATGTTGGGCCAAAGCGGGATGACATGACCAGAGCATGTTCTCGCCAACCCAAAGATATTCCCATGATTGTTGGTGTGAACGTAACCTACTGTATTGATGGTATACTGCATAGTGTATTAAACGCCGTGAAATCTATAGTAAACATTTTGTCTGTCCTCTCTTCTCTATCAGGATCAGTGAAAATTAAACCCATCTTAAATCATTGCTCTCTAGGCATAATGGTTGTAAAGATTAATTCTATCCCTTTCTCTCCCTTCTTGTTTGCTCCACTCTCTCTCTCTCTCTCGCTCTCTCTCTCTCGCTCTCTCCCTCTCACTATCTCTCTCTTTCTATTTGTCTCTCTCTCACTCTCTCTCTCCCATAATTCCCTTCTCTCTGTTTTTTCTTTCTTTCTTTCTTTCTTTCTCTCTCTCTATATCTCTCTCTTTCGTTCTTTCTCTCTCTCTCTCTCTCTCTCTCTCTGTGTTCACTCTCTTATATCTCGACCATTCTCTCTCGCTCTCTCCCTCCGTTCCTCTATATCTCCCTATCTCCCTTTCACTCTCTTATACCTAGCCCATTCTCTCTTTTTCTCTCTTTTTTTCCATCTCCTATACCTCGACCGTTTCTCTCTCTCTCTCTTTCTCTCTCTCTCTCTCTCTCTCTCTCTCTCTCTCTCTCTATCTCTCTCTCTCTCTATCACTCTGTCTCCTTCTCCTCTCCCTCTCTCTCAATCTCATAAATAAGGCTGAAGAATCAGTCATACACCAACATGTTGGCAGAAAACGAGTTTTTATTTGTTAGTATGTTTAAAAAATCCATTATATAAAAAAAACCATTGTGATTTTCTTTTCGGGTTTTCTTTTTCACAACTGTCACGAAGCTGCAGAATGTATGGGAATATTACTCGGATATAAAACTGCTCACATGTGAACTGTTGATGCGTGTAATACCGATCGACATTCGGCATAGGCACCACAATCGAACCGGATTCATTAAAAATCATAGGTATGAACTGTGAGTATCTCACGTCACGTTCGCTCAATTTACGCTGTTTCATATTTCTAACTGAATTAGTTACGCATAGAAAGGCACTAGTATCGTGGTGTATCCATTATGTACATTTCTTATATGAATCAGGATCCAACGAGGACATTGAGATGAATGTTAATCCCCTGCCAGTATGCTTCATATCTCCGACTGTGGTCATACTCACACATTACCATATGATTAAATAGGGTCCACATATACTATTATACATAGTAATTCCCAAGAGTTGTATCTTTATGGATATTTCTAGAATAGCTTTTAAAAAATCTCTGCAACCGGTACAGTGAAGCGGATAAGAAACGTATTGCTAGGGATTTGTGTCCAAGATGATGATCAGGATGTTTGGGAGAGTTGCGCTGCTTATTATAAGTGGCCTTCATACGGAACCTAGTTATTACGCTCGCCATATCATGCACACGTCTCGACGTTAATCTCTTCGGCGTATGAATATCCTCCACCCTCAGACGTGCAACGCACTCAATACTCCGAGCCTTCCGCCTGAGTAGTCCAACTCACAGAACTTCTATTTGCAAATTCTTCATTAATTGATTGCTTCGATCTGGTTATTGAAATGCGCCGGGTTTCTACATGTCTTCACGCATCACTGGAGCCGCTCTAACGCCGCGCGTGCCCAGATTGAAACATTCTGCCGAGCCTTTGAGCTCCCGACCAGATCCGCCGTGCACTAGGAAGTGCCTGTTGGTTCGTAATCCGGCGGCAACGCGCGATGCACATGCAGCAGGCGGTATTACGTCAAAGCCGCTTGGCATTGAAATCATTTGAATGCCGCGTGATTAAAATAGGTCAAAGCTTGGCCGTCGGCTGCAGGGGATTAACCCGTAAATAATGTTTAAATTGCTTGCATGAAATATGGACGCTGAACGAGAGATTATTAGATATGTTGCATGCTTTGTTATGAAATATTGAGGTATGGACATAACTTGTAATTGCTTCGCTGGCGTTATGGGAACAGAACAAGCGGAAAACGATGGAGTTGGGACTCTTATGATGGCCTGGGATAAGAATTGGTCAGAATATTTTTACTATTTATGAAAGCAATTACACGTATATATATATAGTTCTTAGTAATTGAGCGCATAAAAAGATTTGCGCTGTACGTATTTTAGAACGTTCTAACAGTACATTCCTTGTAACATGCTGTGATTGGTTTCATTGATTATAAAATACGTTATCTATGTGATAACACTGGCCTCTATCTAAATACACATAGCCAACGTTAAAGTATTATCAATTGATCATAGTTAAGGAGATGGTGGACGATGGGAGATAATGCCATATAATCAGAAATATAAAAAAATATAGAGCAATAAAAAAAATCTATTTTGTATTAAATAAGCTATATCGTTAGTTATTATGTATATGTTCTTTTTAATGTTTAGTATGATGTAAATATTGATCATGTGAATATGGAGTGCACTAAAAATTCATTACTCATATAATTTGTGATGAAGTACAGTCATATATCTTTAGTCCAACTCCAACAAACGGTTTTACCGGAGAAAATGGTATTATAAGAATAATTCGTAGTCCACAAAATACCAGGGGGGTGGGTGTGTGTGTGTGGGGGGGTGGGGGTCTATTCCTGAAACCTTCTTACGATGGTACAACAATCTTAAAGTAGCGTTGTGAACATGTTACGTACGTTCCTAGGCGAAGAAAATCGTCAGAACGTTTCGAGAATAGGCCGCCAGGTCTTTCGGAAGGTTCTCTAAGAACAGACTAAAAGAATGTATGTTATCCACAACTCTCGGATATCCATGTTAACCCTTAATCTCTTAAAGTCTGTCTGTCTGCCTGTCTGTCTGTCTTTGCTCACGTTCCAACGAACAATGACTGTTCGCTGCGTAGCACGTTCCTTGATCTGTAAAATAAATATGCGGATTCACTGCCGATTCTTCTATACTATTCCCAAATGGTCTGGCAGTTTCCAATGGGGTGACGGACTCCTTTGAACAAATTAACTGACCAGACGTCACCTACAGTTAATCCTGCTATGATGTAGAGGCATCGTGCTCAATACCTTCCATTCACGCCGCGGCAATAATCAAATTGGCCGTGATCGATTGGCCATTGCCGGACAATGGTCAAGAGTAACCATACATGGAATTTTAATGGCTGGACGATTGGCGGTCGACCTCTTGACCTCTGCTTTTGAGAGTGGTCAGTGTCCAGTATTTGCACAGAGCGTCCAGTGTTTGGACAGTATGCTGACGAGGCATTCTACAAGATCCTGTAATCGTGGTGATTGATAGGGTAAATGTGGCCGTGTAACAGACTCACCGGATGTCCAATACGGCGAGTGCTAGTCACTGGTGTCGTTCTTAGCCTTTCATGAAGAGTATCACTAACTTAGCACCTGTTGATAATCTCTACAGTAAGTAAGTAATACCAATGTTCACATTGAGTTATATATGCTCCATGACCGTAGTACTTGTCAGCTCAATATTCCTATCCAATATTATGTCCGCTTCCTACATTTTAACTGGGTATCATTTCACGAAGCTCTCATCCATTAAGCGACCATAATGTTCTCTTGAGGTATGCTTCATGACCGTAGGTAATATTTGTCAGCGCAATGTTCCTATCCAATATTATGTCCGCTTCCTACAATTTAACTGGTATCCTTCCACAAAGCTCTCGTACTCACTAGGCGACCGTACTGCTCTCCTTGCCGATATAATAGCTGTATTAGCTGCAAAGAGAGCGCTGTGGTCTCTTAAAGGATAAGAAAAAGCTTTGTGAAAGGATACCTAGATCGATATTTAAACTTCTTGTTTGTCAATCCCTTCTCTCATGTATATATTTATTAATGTCTTGTCAGTTGTCTTGTTTGTACTATCATGAGAATAAATATTATTTAAGTCATAAACTTCAGAGTTGTTTAACGCCACAATATTGTTCAAATGTTCTTTGGACGGAACCGGAACTCCAGAAAGTGATCGAAATTATCCTATGGTGCTGCGCTTCATGGAATTGTCGTGAAGGTGTATTTCGAGGTATACGTCACTTCCTGCTATGATAAGAACATAGCGTAAGTCCAAATTTACGGCAGGTCTACAGTATGATCATTTCGTGAATCGCAAGAAAGGCCCCGAAACCATTTTGAGTACGATTTCATGCTCAAGCTCAAATTTCTTATATGGGAATTTGTGAAGAAAATAAATATCTGAGCATGAGTTCTAAAACAAAAGGTTTCGTAATCTTGGGGCCGAATTTACGACACGTCTACAGTACGACCGTTTCGTGAAGCGCAAGCCAGGCATCGCCATCGAGCTTACGAAATCATGTTCATTACGATTGCATCGTCAGGCTCAAATTATATATGTGGATGTGTGAACAAGTATGAAATCGTACTCAAAATCGGTCGTTATCTCGGTGCCAGGCCTCACTTGTTGAACACGCCTCGGCACCAGAACTCGACACATGGAAGTCTGTCCGCCCTAGGGTTCTGGCGGGATCAGCTGGAGGCCTTGTGGTGTGAGGGTGCTGGCGATGGACGGTGATTACAGTCTGACGGTAATTCACCTTGGTGTTTAACAAATACCATCAATTCATTAGGAAACCAATCATAGGAACAGTGAGAGAAAACGTGCAATTACCGACACGCTCAAACCAGATATCTAGATGTTCCGGGGGAAAAATAAGACACTACGTATTTAGTCGTTGTATAGGGAACTAGTGTTACTTATTTTTTAAATTGTGATTTCTTGTAAGATTATATTGTTACTACTGCATGGGGTTATTAAATATTATTATTCAACAACGTTTCCATGACAAGTAGGATTGTGTTCCTAGTTTTATTGATAGAAATATGCTTATTTCCAATATAATGACTCTCACTGCGAATGGATTGATAATATTCAAATTTGAAATCATTACGAAATAAATGACACACTTAGTGGGAAAACACTGCGAGTAATAAACCAATAAGCTATAAACACTCCGAATTCATTTTAAAACAAGGCAATATATGTTTAAGTAATTGGAAATAGAAATGCGTAGATTTGTTATGTTATTACACATAATAGTAATTCCAATGAGTTGTATCTTTATTGATGTTTCTAGAATAGTTTGAAAAATCTCTGCAACTGGTACAGTGAAGCGGTTTCAGAAACGTATTGCTAGGAATTTGTGTCCAAGATGATGATCAGGTGCCCGTTGTAGGCTACAACTATTGTAACGTCAACGCTTTCTATTGTGGCGGGAGCCCAGTTATAACTATTGTAGCGCTACAAGAGTGTCGTGCAACGGGCAGTAGGACGATTGGGAGAGTTGCGCTGCGCATTATAAGTTAGTTGCTATGTTACTGTCATCCAAGCTCGTAGGAATAAGCTATTACAATGTTTTCGATGGGTTCCAATTGCATTTCGAGAACAAGCAACTTAGATTGTATCTATTTATTTATATTTAATTCAGTTTGGCCCCTACAACCGCCTTAGACATGTCAATCCTGAGAAGGATTTGACAGAAATTGATACTTAGTATATGCACAATGTTCGCAAACCGGTGGACACCCGCAATAAATATGTCAATAACTGGGAAAGATTGACAGAGAAGTTGATACTTAGTATACTCAATGTTAGCAAGTCGGTGGATATCCGCCATTATTTATAGAGATGACCGATTCCTAAACCAATTCTTCGAGAATAAGATGTCCCGGGCCGTCCTCCATCTCCTCGAGCAGTCTCAGAGCGCCGTCTGGTGGTATACAGGAATCACGACGGGCAAGTCACTCAATCTCTGATAACATCGTGAAAAAAATAAGTTCCTTTGCTCCGTGGAAAATCAATGTGTAATCGGAAGATGATCTCCTAGTGTTCCCGATTCCATCTTCCCTGGATTTGGACGGAGATTCTTCCAACATATCGATGGAGGCTTCAGATTGAGTGGTTACATAAAGCATGGTGGCTGTTCTTGTCAGTAAGCTTTAGCGGTGTCCTATAGTGATCCTCATGTTTTATAAGTAATCACTCGCAATGTCCAGTATGATCAAACGAATGTCAATCTTCTAATACTACTGCATCAAGTAAATCGCTGTATAAGAAACTAAAAGTAAAATTTGTTATTGTGATGACTTATAACTTCATCATCTTTATAAATGGCTGATAATACAAGGTAAAGTGAATTAATTATAGACACATCCTAGGTAGGGTCTATTCCCCGGACCCGGATCCAATTCCCGGCAATCTGATTTGCTTACGTGGTTAGGAAAACATTTTGTTCATATTTTATGTCACGAGTCCAGGTCCGGGCTCGGGTCCTGTGAATACATCTCATCCAAATCCTGCAATGAACTACTGGTACTGGCAAACTAATTATGGTACCTAATATTGCAGGATGCAGGAATAGTGGATTGAGATGGAGAGAGAGAGAGAGACAGACACACACAGAGAGAAAGACAGACAGAGAGAGTGAGAGAGAGAGAGAGAGAGAGAGAGAGATGCATGTTCAGAAATGGATGATGGGCCAAAGCGGGATGACTTGACTAGAGCATGTTCTCGCCAACCCAAAGATGTTTCCATGATTGTTGGTTTGAACGTAGCCTACTATAGCCTACTGTACTGAGAGAAAGAAAGACATATACTAGTATATGGGAAATAGAGAAAGAATGGGAAAATGAGAGACGAGATGGGTGAATGAGTGAGTGAGTAGAGGAATTAATGAGCGAAATAGAAGGTGTGTGAGAGAGAGAGAGAGAGAGAGAGAGAGATGAAGTAGAGAGTGGAATGGAGGGAAAGAGTCAGCGAGTGAGAGTCAGCTAGATAGATACTAGTATATAAAGAGGAGAAGGAAGAGGAGAAGGAAGAGGAGGAGACGGGGAACATTGGCTGCAATCATCCGTGTAACTCTACACAAACACATCATCCATTCACCGACGTTTTATGTGAGTAGTTCCCCCTTCTTGCCCAGCGATCCGTGACCTCCCAGAGTGTTCAATTTACAGTCTTCTCTCCAGGGCCGGCTTCATAGCGGCAAGGCAACAGTAGTCATTAGACACAGTAATACACCTACTCTTAGTATATTTGCTTCAGTAAATATTGACTGAACGGGGACAAAGCATCAAGCCATAAACATGATAAGCCAGCCAAATAAAACCTGATTGATAACGTTTCAATTAATTCTTGCCAATCAATTCCAACATCAAGCTTCCAAGAAGGCTGGGTTTCGCTAACGTATCTTTTCAATGCAAACGGATGAGATAATCAATGTTTTAACCAAAGCTGTAGCTAGCAGCATCTGTGGTATGAAACACAACACATATTCTCTTGTGGACTTGTGATTGTGTACCACAACCCAGGCAGAAAACGCTCTTAGATACACGCTGCGAGTTAATGGTGACGTGTTAGTCGCTCCATATGCGCTTTTGATCCACAGTTAACTGTATTTAAATTGACATTCAGTCGACACAACCGGGTAGAGCCCCGATCGATGGGATTAAAAAACAAACCTCCATGTTTCGATTAATTTCTACTCTTGTTCAGCCATTCCACGTCCCTTGAAGATGTGGCAGTTTTTCATGGAAGCTAACACGCCGTGAATCTGTTTAGAAGCCGAACGCGGGGAACTCGGAAAATAGACTTGGGCCACACCGTCCATATCGCTCGTTCATCATCCTGATCATAAAGACCAATATCCTTCATACTACCGCGATCACTTTTTAATGATCTGCAATTATCTGACGCAATATCAACGTAATCGCGGTTGCTTCACGGGTCAAAACTTAAAGGGATTACCTTTTTCCATGGATGAAGGTATAGCCAAAGGTTTCAGAGTTCTAATATTTGGCTACTTTTGAACGTGGTGGGGAAGTACCGAACCCTTTTTGAGTGCACTAATCAAACTGACAGAACAAATACCATCCTATCAGCTAAACGCAGGAAATTATACGTCGGTAATTAATCTACGAAGTTGAAGTCAATTGCGTGGACACTCCTCGTTATTACGTGTACTTGAGTTTCCACTGTCAAGATACTGTCATTACGTTGTTGAATTAATTGTCATCAGTTGAAACGATAACGTGTAAGATTCAGTAGAAACATGTCATAAAAGAAAATTTTGAAGTATAAAATCTCAGAAATAAATTCACGGTTGTTTGATTCTTCTTCAACCATTGGCATACCTTTGTAGTTTGTACTTTTTCAAAATTGTGTCATCATCTACTTTGTAATTAGTAGCATACCATGATCATACCTTTACTGACTATTTTAAGTATTAAACGTTGATTTTAATATTTCAGTAATTCATAGTTTTCATTAGATTTCTTGGGGGTTTTTTATGACCGAAATCATATTAATTCTAAATCTGGACCGTCAATCTATCCAGCAACGATCGCTATCACGCATGTGTTATTTCATATATATACTCCATGTCATAAACGAGAGCTATAGTTGTTGGGGAAGAAAAAAAAGTGATTTACGCACTCATGGTTCATATATAAGCGTAATGCTTTTCATCAAATTTGAAAGATAATAAATATCGAGGACTACCCTGAGTAGGGTCGTTTACCAAGGGTTGTATTGATTATGATATGCAACGCACATTCCAATAAATCTCACTCACGTCGACAGATAAAAAGCTTTTCGATTTTTCTGGTTAGCAACGTTTATCACATGCTTAAAGAAAGTTTTGTTAGTGTCTTCGTATGGCAAGCGAGCTATGGGAAGATGATGTATGGATAGACCGTAATTCTGCCGTAGCTGATCTCATAAACATGCCAAGTCTGGTGGTAAAAATGCCTGTACGTTTTGTTATTGTCTTATCTACGAGTGAATCCAATTACGGATAGCATCTAACTCCAGATTGAGCGTCGATACTCCGTAGTCGTCGACGTAAGATCGCAGCGTGACCTTGCTATCAACAGGTGAACTCTGTCGCCATTAGCTAGCCACCATTTTGATTGTTAAAGGCCGCCATGTTGGCAAATTACGGAAGCCAACCGAGAACCGTAGATGCGACGCCATTCCATTGAGAACCTGACAGTGATGGACCGTCGTGTCTCAAGGTCAAGGAATTATTGCGCGAGGTCACCCCTCGTGCCGCTACGGCATGATTTGCTTATTTCCGGTCTGTTGTGAATATAACCATTTCCCTGCCTGGAGAGTTCATACCAAACTACCTCCATCACAGAAGATTTCTGATGAGATAACCAACTCTTCCTCCTGGAGAGGTCACAGGTTTCACCTTTATCAATGAAGAGTTGCGGAGTTAACTAACCTCGCTCGGCTTGTTCCCCCTTTCACTCCCGCCGGAACCCATTTGGCGGAGTAATTTTGCGAGTGTAGTGCCACGGCCCCATGAGTCCTCCCGGTAAAATTACCCAGTAGACGAACCATGGAAACACATTTTCGGCAAGAACGTTGGTCGATATAGTCACCTATCTGTAGAAATATGTCTTCTCTGCGTCCTTAAACTACTCTTCTTGGCGTCGTTCACGTATAAATCTGTTTCTCTCTCATAAATCACAATAAGTCTAAAATAGATATTCTTATAGGTTTGGGGTTACTGATCCGACAATTAATAAGAATATACCAAATTGAAAGTGGAGATAAATCATCGGAACCACTTATCGTTTGTAATATGAGTAATATCTCAACAGTGACAGAACATAGACCCCCCAAAAGACAACTATCTTGATCCAAGTACATGTGCATTCAATAGAATCAACGGAGAGAACTGTGTTGTGGAGCTAACCTTGCACACAGTGCCATCATGACTAAGAACATGTATCCAACAAGAGTGGGATCTGGAACCCTTGATCATAAATAATATTTCCACGTCAGTCAAGAAGGACGAAGGAAGACAATAGGACAACGTTAGCGACGTTTACGTCCACCGACGGGAGATGTAACATATCTCCATGCTCCAGGGAAGAAGAAGAAGAACTCCGCGTATAAAATACAGTTGGTTGGACGTCTTTCTTTTTCTGTTGATCAAGTATAATTTCTCATGTTATGAATGTAAGAGCTTCAGGCTCATCCAGATTCATCTAAAGTTTCAATTGAACCGGTTCCAGTAGCGTCCGGTGGGGGAGGGGGAGGGGGAGGATGTAGGGGAGGGGAGGAGGGGAGGGGGTTGATGCCTGGTTCTGCCTTGAGTTACGTCTTCCGGAACTCGAGTTGTCGTACTAGATTTGAGTCTAGATTAAAAGCTTTTTGAATGGAGTCAAAACACAGATTAAAGCTCCTGGATTGCGAGGAATTGGAAAAATAAATGTCGTACCGGAAGTAATTATGACTGTTAGTAGAATGAGTATATAGCTAATAAGTTGAGATTAGTGTTGTCAAACTGCTTGTGCTCTTTCCTATTTACATACCACAACGACTTTGACGTGAAAGATATTGACGATGCACTTTACTACAAAATTACTCACACACATACACACACACACACACGCACACACACACACACACACACACACACACACACACGCACGCACACATTGCTTTTCTGTATCATATCAATATATATATATATATATATACAAGTATATACAGTGATATACACAATACACATACTAACATGTGCAATATGTCATTATTCATATATAGTAATTACTTCTTCGATATGCATGAATCCGGTTCGACCGATCTACAATGGTATATCGACTTCTACCGGAGCTGTCAACAAAACACATTTCCGAAAGCGATGTAATTTTCTAAGCATGGTCCCACTTGTCCACCTTCCGGTTGCCCATCTCCGGTCCGGCATTTTGGGACAGACTCCGCTCGTCCTTTGATGTCTATGGATAGTTATTGGTTCAATCTCCTAGCTTGTCTTTGCTTCTGATTTATGAACATTCAATACAATCCCATTTCGTCTGTTCACACGAACCGTCTTGATTTATATCTATAGTTCACCTCGAGAGGGCAAACTCTGATTGGAATTCATTTGACGGATTTCATGGTTGAAAAAAAAAATTGGTTGATTATTAAACTTCAAAGAATAAATTTTATAAACATGAGACACGAGGGCATACTATCTCAGATAGTTTTAAAAGTTTCCAATCAAATCATAATCATTACTCATTTAATTCATTCCTCTCTATATACATATGTATCATTGTATTTGTCTCTGTATATCTACATCGCCTACATATCTGACCGCTCTCTCTCTCTCTCTCTCTCTCGCTCTCTCTCTCTCTCACACTCACTCACTCTCACACCCTCTCCCTTTCTCTGTGTCCCTCTCTTATATCTCGACCATTCTCTCTCTCTTTCTCTCTCTCTCTATCTCTCTCTCTCTTTATCTCTCTCTCTTTCTCTTTCTTTCTCTCTCTCTCTCTTTCTCTCTCTCCATTTCTCTCTCTCTTTCTCTCTCTCTCACTCTCTCTCTCTCTCGCGCCCACCCTCTCACACTCCCTCTCTCACTCTCACACACTCTCCAATTC
>JAUTBV010099932.1:0-16128 GCA_032361325.1 Lepetodrilus fucensis | reverse complement strand
CTACTACTACTACTACTACTACTACTACTACTACTACTACTGCTACTACTACTACTACTACTACTACTACTACTACTTCTACTACTACTACTACTACTACTACTACTTCTACTCCTACTCCTACTACTACTACTCCTACTACTACTACTACTCCTACTACTACTCCTACTACTACTACTACTACTACTACTACTACTCCTACTACTCCTACTCCTACTACTACTACTCCTACTACTACTACTACTACGAGATTTTGATGGTAATTCCGGTAAATTATCAACAACACTGGACAAAAGCCCATTCGGATATAACCACTCTCAACCACTCTCAACCAAAATAGATCAAATTTAATGGACACAATTACACATCATAGTGGCCAATGCTTTAATTATCCATGACCTGAAGATTAAATTCTAACCCTAAATTCGGATCACATTATATAGTGACATCCGGGTTATTATTACATCCGGGTTGTTATTATTACGCCAAGACATTTCTACGACGGCGGGTAAATTCTTTATCGCACCAAAGAAACATCGCTACTGGTGTTATAAACCCTCGCGATCACAGACAACAGGGTCAACCCTCAGGCTGGTGGTGAAACCTCTCTGTACCCCCATTGTATTCCAAGAATCAACAAACACACAAACATTTACAGTTTCTCTTCAATATAAACATTTGTCTTTGACACAGTGTAGAGATTAGGCTTTAGGGAAGTATCCACTCAGCGCCATCCAGACAGGTGCGCTATGTAACAATTTTACTATGCTGGGGAATGACAAACGTAGAGTATACCGTAACGTACGTTTCATCTCAAGATTCTGAAGATTCTGAAACTTAATATCCATGCAAAATCCAGGTTTTCAAGATGATAATATGAAAGGTATAATATTTTATAGTCTTTGCTAGCTGTGCCTTAAATTGCTGCCTTTATCATTTGAAATCGACCAAGACTAAACGGAAGAGATTTTGAAATGCAAACACCTTCTTGTATTTTTATAATGTAAATACAAATAAAGTGGATTTATAATCAGGATTTGCCTATTATTTCTCTCTCCCACACACACACACACACACACACACACTCTCTCTCTCTCTCTCTCTCTCTCTCTTCCCTTCCCCTCTCTCACCCCCTCTCTCTCTCTCTGTATTTGTAACCAATATTCCTGGCTCACTTCAACTTGGATCCCGCCAAAATCCTTCTATATTTAAAATCCCTACCGCGCGCATTTATCGAGCATGCTGTCATATCGTAATTGTTTTATGTTTTGTTTAGTTTTCCGTTGTTTAAGTATAATATTTGACGGAAGGACGCGAACAAACAATTCCCTGTTCTTGTGTGTAATATTCTTTGTTTACATTTTTTCCCTCTGAGCGGCGGTTGATGAGTCACCTAGTGTTAGAGATATAAAATAATTGTTTTATCAAAACGGTGGTCTGAATGCCGCCTGTTAGCTCGGACAAGTGAGAATCATGTTCGTTAATAAGTACGAGATGCTTCAACCCTTCAATCTAGGTCGCGATACCAATCTTCCGTTCTGTCTGTATATATTCCTTTAACAAAGCGGTCTGTCTAATTATCACATAGCTCAACCTAGTTCTCTCCAGGAAATAAAATACGTAATTTGCACTAATGACTATAGTAGCTTTACAACCAGGAGCCCCTGTGTGTTAGCAGAGCGGACAATGCCGATTAAAGTAAGATGATGCTTTCATGACACATGACATTGTTAGCCGCATGCCGTGTCTGCGATCCCCTTCGCCCCCCCCCCCCCCCTCTCGCCCCTCCCCTTCCCAGGACACTGAGCTGTGACAGGGTGGGGAGGGGGAGCGCGGACGGACCGAGGGAATCCGCGGGAGCGGGAAGCTCTTGTTATGAAGCTGATGCTGCTCTGAACCAATCAGCAACGGAGGCGGGCAAAGTATAAAACGCGACGTCGGAGGAAAGACGCTTATATCGGCACGAGTGGTCATGAAGAACGGAATCATGCAGGAAAATTTCGAGGATTTGGTCAGCCCCAATCTGTGGAGGGCCTTGGCCGCAGAAACCTTCGGCACCCTGTTCGTGGTGCTTCTAGGGTGCGGATCATGGCTCCAGTGGAACGACCCACACTCTCCCACGGTTGTTCAGATCGCCCTGACCTTCGGTCTTGCCGTCGGCACGATGACGTGGGCCTTCAACCACATCAGCGGCGGTCATTTCAACCCCGCCGTCACCGCCGCGACCTTGGTCACCCGGAGGGTCAGCATCGTCCGTGGTGTGCTGTACATTATCGCCCAGTGTCTGGGTGGAATCCTGGGTGTGGGAATTCTATACGGACTTACCCCAGAGAAAATGAGGGGCACACTCGGGGCCACTGTACTGAAGAATGAAGTCACGGCACCGCAAGGATTCGGGGTGGAATTGCTTATTTCCTTTGTTTTGGTGATGGCCGTGTTTGCGTGTTGTGATGGTGTAAGGAAGGACCTGAGAGGGTCATCACCGTTGACCATTGGGCTAGCTGTCGCTGTCTGCCACCTGTTTTCTGTAAGTATAATTTGTCTTAAATCTTCATACATAGTTCATTTATTAAATGAGAAGAGAGAGAGAGAGACAGAGAGAGAGCGAAAGAGAGAGAGAGAGAGGAAATGGAGAAATAGTATGTACATAAAAAGGGTCAAAGATTGATTTTTCTCAATTAAATAGTAATTTTAAAAACTGTTGCTGCCATTTCATGGTTAGGTCTAATAGTGTTATCATTGCTGCTTCTGCTTCTTCTGCTACTACTACTGCTCTACTACTACTACTACTACTATTACTATTACTATTACTATTACTATTACTATTACTATTACTATTACTATTACTATTACTATTACTACTACTACAACTACAACGTGATAAAGCTGCATGGAGTTCTTTTATCTATGACAGTTTTTATAAGAGGCTAGACTGTTATCACAGTTATATTGAATAAACAGGCGTTTCGTAATCTTTATTTTCTTTTATGATGCCAGTATCAGCACTATTATGCCTGTATATACAACCTGGAATGTTAAAATGATGACAACTCTTATCATTGTCAGATTATATAATCCTGTTTTTCCCCCCAATGTACATTCATGATAGCTTTGATCGGTGTGTGGAGCCTTAGAACATGTAGAAGAGTGCGAGCTGTCACTATGTTTAACAAGTAAAGTGGCACTTGACATTTGAGTTATTAGATCTTCGAAGATCGGTTAATTACTCATGAGAAACACTATTCTTAAATTGGGTTAAATTGCACACTCAACAAACTTCAAACGGGAACAGTAGTTGTATTAATTAAATGAGTTGAAAAGAGTGGTCATAATTAACGGATTTGGAAATACGATATCAAGGCTAACTTGTGAATAAATTAATGAGGTCGTAATGCATTTTGTGCTAATTAGCCATTACTGTAGAGATATAAACTGTTTTCTACGAATGTCTTAAAGGAACAGTGATGCTATAGTACTTGGTTTATGAATCATTTGTGGAAGCAACGTATATTTCTCATACATAAAAGTGATACGAATTTGTAGAATTTTATGCCAGGCGTATACCGTCTACCACCACTACTACTACTACTACTACTACTACAATACTACTACTACTACAATACTACTACTACTACAATACTACTATTGCTGATGATACTGTTGCTAGGCCTACTATTATAATTACCACTGTTACTATTACTAGACTACGACTACTACTACGACGGCTGTTAGCATGGTTACTGCTCCTACTACTTCTACTCGGACACTAGAGCTGTTGCTGATAAACCGTATTAGGCTGCTACTACTACTACCACCACCACCATCACAGCTACTACTACTACTACTACTACTACTACATCAGCTATTACTATGGTTACTGCTACTACTAGGCCTATGACTCCTCGTACTATTAGTTTACTACAGCGGTTGCTGCTAGTATTACGCTGCTGCTGCGGCTGCTGCTACTAATACTACTACTACTACGACGACGACAACGCGACAGCTGTTACTGCTAATATTTCTCCTAGAGACCGTAGCCAGTCTGGTGGTCACGGACCGGTAATAACTATTTCCCGTCTAGAAGGGTCCTGTCCGAGTCATTGTATATGAACAAGCTGTTCAAACAACATCCGTATAGACCACCTGTCACTCGTTAACTGGTTCGACGTGCGAAACGCGCTATCTCTTGAACACAGAACAATGTACATTATCGTGAACCCACCTCGGACCGGTGTCCGGACCGCTGTCACAGTGGTCATGGATACGCTTGGCGTTGTTTCCATGACGACGACGTGTCTGGCAGGTGGACACTCCTTTTGCATGTTTCAGTCGACACGTGACTCTGATTATCTTTTGAAACAGTGTTTTTGTCGTTCAACAATGCATACGATACTAAACTATGCTACTTTGGTTATTAAGCGTGTGTCCGTGTGTGTGGTACTATCGGGTATCCTTTCACGAAGCTCTCTTATATTATATTAGTATTAAGAGATCTTACATAACGCTCTCTTTGCCGACTACACTGCAGATAGAGCGCTAGGATTCCCTGGTTAATAAACTGTATTTGTATCGCTTAACATATATGCAATTATAGTATAGGGCCTATCAATATATTTATGTGTATAAGTGTTCTGGTGTGGGTACTATAGTTTGGCATGAAATATAGGCTATTGACACACCCACATTCTGGCTGATTACCCCGGTAAATATTCTATGAAATGAAATACACCGCCGGGGTGTCTGAAGCTCTTTATAATTGAGTGATTCCAGGATGTATCTAATTTTTGTAAGGAAAACATTTTGTGTTTTGGAAACATCAGTTCTTGGGTGGCCAAATTATTGGAGAGGGGGGGGGGGGGGAAGAGGTGCCTCCCCATACCTCCTATAGGCATGATAGATCATTATAAACTAGCATCAGTTTGGAGTTGTTTTCTAGATATACACAGTGATGGTAATTTGGTATAATTTGAAATTATCTATATAAAACATTATTAATGATGTAGACATGGAATACTACATTCGTGACCTACTTAGCCTAATTCGTATAACCACGTAATTTATGATTCGGAGTTAATTATGACCTTGAAAACTGTTTCCGTTGAACTGAAAACAAATGCGAGGAGAGTACGCCCGCTTATGAAAACACTTACCCATTAACAAATTATTTGTTCTACGTCCTATGGTTTAAGCTAAAAATTAATTCCTTCTTACGGAGTTGAAATTGTATCTTTGTCGTCATTAGAAGTGGGTGTTAGCTAGTGAAATAATGAATGCTTATTGCATTTCTTTAGCGGGGACGTTTGGAAGACGCCCCTAAAGAACACACACAAAAAATAATCGTTGATCCGTCAGTCACAGTTCGCGTGCTTATCACAGAATTCATTCCTACTTCGAAAAAGATATGCTAAAACAATTGAGTTTTTTATTTAGAGTGGCCTCATATCAGTTTATGCTAGACTGCGTTTCTGTTTATTCGATTTGGATTAAGTTTTTGCGAGTTCTTATAGTAGATAGCAGACTGACAATAGAAAACAAAACATTTGAGTTACACACACAGAGACCAAAGAATTAAAAAAAATGCGGTATCTTGCTCCCTCCTATCGGCATAATGTTGCGATTTGTTACTTTGTCTCGGTGGAGAGAATTTGTAAACGTCCCCGCGCTCAGAAGCGTTCTAAGGAAACGGACAATAAACAAAGGACGAGGAACGCTGGGTTGGTGGTTTCAAACACGTCCCAGATGTGGCGTCGAGTGGCCCGGATGTTGAATGGAACAAGTGCCTGTCATGTGCAATGGATTGCGTCATCGTGACGTTAATTGATGAATCTCTCACGATTGTGACACTTTGCTTCCAATTTCTGAGTTTGACAACATCTAACTAATTGATTTACGATTGGATATTATTGTGTCATTTGCTTACATTTCCATGAAAGTCATGAACATTGGTGTAGAATGTAAATTATGGCATACACGTGTAGACATATTTGCATAGGATATATAACAATGGGATAACTTAATTAATAAAACAAAATAAATAGTAGTTCTACAATGTCATAGATATGTAGGATAGCATGCAATTCATCTTCCGTAAATTTAGGATGTGAGCTGCATTGTGTTGAAAGCGATGACCACTATAAAGTATAGCCTACTACGTGTGTGGAAATACCATATTTGGCTGTATGGATGACTCAGCAACCAATTGACGCTAAAACAAAGAATGTTCTGATTCACTTAGATAATTATTATTCCACCGATTCCATAGTGTTGTTGGCCACGTGGTCTGGTGAGGCAAATGCTTTGCACTTAACATCAACGACAATCTGTCACTGGTTTTCTTGCATTTGAGCTTGCCAGAGTCAGGAATGCTTTGGGCGTGGGGGTCTGTTTCCTTGGGGGCACGGGGTGAGGGGGACTGGAATAGAACCCCCTCACACACCCCTCCCCTCTCCCCTTTGATGAGATACCAGATGGAGATGTAAAATCGGGAGCGGTGGGGTGAGGGGTGTGTGAGTGAGGGTGGGGAGGTTCCGATACGTCAGTGGGTAATGGCCTGGGGCTGGGTTGAAAAAAAAGGGGTGGGGTAAGGGGGTTTAGCCTGGGTTGTTATGGCAACAGGCTTTGATCGCGTTTGAAAAGAAAAGAGGTTGTTCACACTATTGCATAGAAAGTAGAATGAAACTCGTACTGCCTAAAGTAATATTGTATAGTCACACCAAGTAGGCATTGAAACACTGTCTTCTATTCCATGGGTGTGCGTAGCCATAGTAACATAGATCAAATAACACAGATCCATAACTTCACATGCCACATGATGCCAATTACTATACATTTGTGTCTGGGTTAATAACGTATTATTATTTCAATACCTGTCTAACAAATATGGATATTTAAAAACTAATATTGGCATACTTTTAAAGTAAAGAAACACTAGATGTTTCAATTTGATTGTGCGGGTATCCATGTTTCCTATATATTGACCTTGATAAAACTAGAATGGGCATTTATAAAACTCATTTAAAAAAGAATGCTTTTCCCAATTAATAATATTTGTCGTATTATATATGGATGTGGTGGTATATTTTTAAAATTATATTCCTAAATTATGTAGCTTTTGACGTAATGTATCAGGACACATTAAGTACCTAATATTCAAATAATTTGTACGATTCCCTATCTTAATCACGAATAATTAAACTACACATTGGTGAATGTTCTCAGATTAGTTTGAAGTAGTCAGATCGTTATGGTAGACGATTAAAGGCATATGTCGACGAGGAGACCCGAAAGAGCCAAAAACAATCACCCTGGCCAGTCCAATGTGCCCCCTTACAAAGACCCCTATTTTCTTCTTGTTTCGTTCATCCCTAGGGGCCCGTCTACAAGCCCCTGCCCTCACGCTCCCCACACAACGCTTTGTTTATGCCTCTCCGCTCTCTTTGACCTCTCACCTCTGACCCTTTCTCCGAGTGGCGTGCATTTCAAAATGGTGGGCGTGTAACTGAAGTCTTGCTTCCCTATCTAAATTAGGTTTGGCTTCTGGCGACTGACGCTTTCAATCGCACTTTGTCAGGTCACAAGATGTGCGGCTTCAAGGACACAGGGCGTTCTTTGTTTGATGACGGAAACTAAAATGTCTGAGTATTTTTTGAGAAAATATTAGAAGAAAAATATAACAATGTTATTTGTTCTACTCAAACACACCCCAGCTTATGAGAGACCTGCTTCCAGCGATTAAAGTATGAGGGTAATTCCTAATTACTACTTCCGGTTTGGAGCGATAAAATGATTGCTCTTTTATTGACCTTTCGGATGGGCACGATACACAAGGAAATCTATAATTACCGCCCTAATTATGTTTAAATTAGAGCAGACTAGAGGAATTATATATCTTATTTTGGGGTTTAAATAAATTGGGCATTGTCAAAGTGCTGTGAATGATAAGCTGAAATCATACATGATGGACAGGTTCTATAGCCATTCTTCCTACTACTACAATAATTGCTACTACTACAAGTAGGCCAACTATTACTCGTGATGTATTACTGTGCATTGTGGTAGTAGTAGTAGTAGTAGTAGTAGTAGTAGTAGGAGTAGTAGGAGGAGGAGAAGGAGGAGTCCAATAAACCACATGTACAATACACTGAATATCAACTAAACACCTTTGTAAAGCAACACGAATAATGTTCAAATAAACGGTGGAAAAAGTCGTAAATTTTGCTGTACAAACGTTCAAACGTCTCAACACATCCCCCTCCAATATTTAAATCACTTTTATTGTCTTTCACCATGCTTGTCGTGAGTACTTGTGGTTAAATCTTTAATCTTTTCAATCAGAAAGTGGCCCAGAACTCCACCCATATTCTCTGACAGTCGATCTTACCGGCTAACGTTACATTTGTAATCTCTCCCATCTCCGTCCAACCACCTGTTTTACCACATGCAAACACAATTACCACATACATTAAACTCTCAGTGATAACACCGCGGAGGAAACTAAACACTCGGAGCCCATTAAACCTTTCTACAGACTCCCAACTGGCAAGCAGTGACCCACAATCCGTTTTTACGACTCGGTCAGTGCGTCAAGAACCTACATCTACAAGGAAAGGGGGGCGTTTTACCATGTCCACAGACCAATCGTAGAATAGTCGTAGCTCGTGTGTATCGGTTCTCGAAGCTCTCATATCCACCGTGAGACCATAGCGCTCTCATAAGTACATATGTATAAAGGTGATCGCTACGAGAGTCTTTTTGGTCTCGTAGTATATATGAGTGAGAGCTTCTAGAAACGATACCCCGTACGCATGGTACGTTAGCATGACGTTTCTAAAGACTTACGACTCTCGTAGAGTTATGCTTTTTTTGTGTGGAACGGGCCCCATGAATTTAAAGGGACATTTCCCGGCGGGTACACGGTTTATCGCTTGTCATTGGTGTATACGCAGCCCTGTGGAGATGATAACTGAGATGCATGTTTTACAGATGTTCGAATCCGAGTTGCACAGACGAGAACAGTATTAAGTTGTACATAGGCTCTTGCGAATATGTTTAATAGTCGCACGGCATTAATTTAAACACAGACGGATGCTAATGGTACTATAATATACTACATCCGTATTTTACCCTCGTTTTCATTTATTTTAAGTCTGGCGTCTTAACTTTTGTTAATTATTGTCATTTGAATATATTGACAGTCACAAGTACTAGTAGTTTTAAACTATCCCTGGTCTACCTAAAGTGGCAATTTCCCGCTTTTAACGGAAAGTGTATTGTGAGTTGCAGTCGTTAGTTGGCAACCATCATGTTCTACTAGATATTGAACCAGAAATATCCCATTGCAATGATTATATCACGCGTTTCCACTTGACTACGTAGGGTGTATCCAATTTAGTTTATCAAGTGGATGCGATGCTCGTGGCGACTTACTAAGTATGTATATCTCAGAAACCGTGATTTACACACTCTTCTTTAACACACCTATAACACGCCATCATGTCGTGAGAACATAGCCGACTATCCAGCTTGAATATTCAGACACGAATACACCTTAAAACAGCATTGCATACACATCTATCGTTATCTTTATAATATAGTAGTATATAGTAGTAACTATGACATTGATGTATATGTGTTTTATGGACCTGATCAAGTTATATAAAGAATGTTGACATAATATTGCCACTGTTATATGTCTATAATAATTCGTAAGACGAATTTCACTTGACAAATACCATTTCTCCTTCTTCTTCTCCTTCTTCTCCTTCTTCTTCTTCTTCTTCTTCTTCTTCTTCTTCTTCTTCTTCTTCTCCTTCTTCTTCTTCCCTAACATTGTCTAAGCACAGGCACTTGAATCAGGCCATTATTTTATTAAATATATATGTATATTTTTATATATATTTCTTATTGTAGTTTTATTTAAAATATATTCTATAAAAAAAAAATATATATATAAAATATATATAAATCGTCGTCGATGACGATTTATATTTAAAAAAAAGAAGAAAATGTATAAAAACATTTTTATAGAATATATTTTAAATAAAACTACAATAAGAAACAAATATTAAAAAATATACATATATATTTAATAAAATAATGGCATGATTCAAGTGCCTGTGGTCTAAGCAACATTGTAATCCTCTGATACACATGCTGGTTCAGATGTAAGGGGGAAATGTGACGATAGTAGACAAGAAACACATTTAATTACGATTCATGCAATTACACGTGAACTGTCTTCTTTTCAGATTCCCTTCACATGTGCAGGCCTGAACCCAGCCAGGAGTTTCGGACCAGCGGTCATCATGGGCATCTGGACTGACCATTGGGTGAGTGGAACCATTGACAACCATTGGTGGCAATCCCTTCATGCAACATCTTTTTCAGGACAGACATGGAGCTCCGGGAAACGTTTTTGTAGTCCTTGTCAAAAAAGTTTCGTGATAATTTAATTCGATTCTCAATGATTTCTTACATATTTGAAGTGCCAATGTTTCAAAATATCTAAAGACAATCATGAATAATTGAATATGTTGGTACGAAACGTCTTTGGCAAGGACTAACGTCTCTGTAGCATAGATAAATTCATCCTCGAAACACAGACCAATGTCTACGTACTTAACATCCGACGCATGTTAAAATAGGCATGGCAGTCTGCGTTTCGCGGATGAGTGAGTTCTGTCACGAGCCTAATGAACGAAGGTGTCCGAATGCTTAATAATCGTAAAGAAAATCAGATGCTTCTGACCCGATTAAAACAAGTTTTATCTAAAAACATCTGAGGGTACTTTCTTTTGATCGTGACTGTAGTAAGCCTAATAAAACACATACATATTGTAAAATGAGTACATAGACTTAGTGTAAAACAAATATTTTCCTTTAATGCGATTGTTGTATTGACATGCTTTATTCTCATAGCTTTGCAATGCCAGTTTGTACCCTGAAACTAATTGTAATAACACTTGAACCTATGCAATATATACTGACACGTATTGATAGGTGACACCGTGTCAGATATCTACTATAATAAGCCCTATAGCAAAGATCACACCTTGTATAACCTTACGAACGTCACTAATTGACACATTTGCGCTTTGGAATTACCTCTGAGTGAATATGGAGTTTAACGTCGCTGCGGGAATCTTTCACTCATTTGCTCCTTGGAATTCCCTCTGACAATTGCCGAACAGGTTTACTGAAGAGGTCATATATTTTCTACGAGAAACCCTCGAAGTTCAGCACTCCTGTGGTGAAAAAAGATCCAATAGATAACCCAAACTGGAGATTCATGACGTTGTTAGATAGAGTTATACAATCACACGTTTCTTCAATCGTTGTCATTTTGCAATATATATTTCCCGCTGAGAGTTGCTCCACTTCACACAGTAGCAACGACAGAGGGTTAGGGTTCCAGTTAAGAATTAGATAAGAAAGGATAATTTTGAAGACCTGAGTTACTTTATAACCATACTAAGTATATACTAGCATAACAACTTGTTAAATACTGTCTGCATGTAGGCTGCTAGACCAAAGTATTCGGTAGCATGTTCTAATTTACAGAAATTTAATTTACATTTCTTATGAAATACAAATGTGATTTCAATGTCAAAGAGTATCCCGACCAATCGCGCCAAGAAAAATATAACTCGCAATATCCCGACCAAATTGCAGCAACAGATTGCATAGAACGTAAACGTATCATCCTGTATACATCTCACAGTACACGTATAGCTATTTTGTCAGTTTACACATGCTATATAGTATACATTCCTTGCCACCAAACTTCGTGCTTTTCTCCTCACTGGGTATAAAGTATTCTAGCGTCCCTCCCGCCGGGGTGAGACTCGCTATCCTACTACCCCCAGACCTAATACGTCAATCAATCACACTACCAGGTCTCTGTGGTTTTATTAAGAGGCAGCAATAGCGTTTGAAGCGGTTTTTCGGGCACCTGTCTAGTGCTTCGGCATGGGACTTCTTTGGTGGATCATTCATATGCTAGTGCTTACCTAAATATCCCCACTGAAACCATGGGCATGGGTCCACTTGAGAAACGAAAGTAATATTAAAAACACGAGAAATGCATGTCGTATAAAACATTTTAAAACAGGTTATTTCGTATAACCGGCTGCGCATAGGGATATGCCTATTATCTATAGAGTTTGAAGAACAACGTGAATGTGAAATATGATATAATATTCTAAATCTGTCCGCCTACTAAACTTTCCCACCTACTACGGATTGTAGCCTACTTTACAGAACCAGTCATGACATCGTAATGCTAATCTGGTTAGACGGATACAGGTCTCTGCGGTTTATATTTGCGCTGGCTCCGGAATTTCCGCGTCGAGGAAAGCAGCCATAAAAATGTCCTGTAACGATAACAGTGTACGGTGTATGTTACGTTCAGTGGTTAAAATGAAAGCGGGTCGATTTTGGTGAAAGTTCGAGGCCATGCAACGTAGTTGACGATTCACGCTGTGTTGAGAGTAGCTCGGCTCTAGTAAACACGCATTTCCGGTAGAGGGCGTGGCTCGTGGAGTAGCATACACGTGTTTCTGTCCAGTCACGTGACAGGCACGTGTTTGCAGAGATGGCAAGACTGTTTAGATGTTCTTCTTGCCAAGTAAACTATAATCTAGCAGTTCGGGATGCGTCTTTATACACACAACAAAGAGAATTCTAAAGATATAACTTGATATGCCGGACATTTAGAATTAGTAGGTCCTATATCCCTCAGCTATGGGGTTTTAAATGGAGTTAGAATGCTAGTTAATAATTGTACCATATTTAAAAGTAGACTATTCGAAAAATAAAGACTATTTAATATACATTTAATATAAATTTAAATTAAAAAACGCACGCGCACACCTGAATAAAAAGGGACATCTTAACTAATAGTTCAAGCGGGATAGAAACTATGATGTCATTGGTGTTTCAAGTAAGATAGTCTGTGCACAGGCGCTTGTCACAAATATTGGATTCGTAATAATAGAATAACATTATTCTATTATTACGATCCCAATATTTGTGACAAGCGCATGTTGTCTGTATCACACCTTGTTTTCACCCAAATACTCCTATTTAAAATATCGCCATAGATCAGATAAGCAAGTCTAGATACAAAAAAATCAACGGCTCCTTTCGTATAAATATAATACCAATCAACATAATTAATATTAAACTATTTACTTTCATCCTCTGAGACTATGGATAGTCTACAAGTAAGAGTACACTGTAAATAGTTATTCCGTGTCAAGTGTAGAGTTTAAGTAGGTGCTACACCCCACTGCGACACTGTCTGCAACACCGTACTTCTCATGTCCTACAAATGTTACTGAGAACACGCAAATATGTCCACCAACACCGGGCAAAGCCGCAGTCACATAGTGGGTCAGTTTGTGTATACATCGGGGCAGGATCGATGGCAGTCAAAGACATTGTTTTCCGTGCACTTCAAATAGGAATAGTGCACAACTGGACAGACTCGCAGGTTACATGCCTTTGGGATTCGAATTTGGGCCATGTTCTCTCCTGTGCAAATGTTCCCGGGAGAAAACACGGCTTATCTTTCTGAGGTGCAAAGCAAAACATGAATTAACAAACAAATACATCTTCAGTGGTCAAAGGAGTGTAAAAAATACAAAAAATACAAAAAACTAAATTAAAAACTGGCGTGTCGCACATCCAGCATCCTCAATTCTCGGACTCAGAGACGGCTCTCGTATAGTAGCGTATGTAAGGACAACACGGTGAGCATGGGCACCCAAACTGAAGCTTTCATATCCACGAAGAGCCCACTTAGCATTCTCGTAGAGGTGTCATGATGCACGTATCTACTGAGTACCGTTACCAAGTCCTCGTGTACGACTTCAAAGACAATGTGGCAAACTTTTATGAAGCTCTCGTATCCACTTTAAGAGACCAATGTAGGTGCTAAATACTACCACTACGTATCTCTTCAAAGACCATGTGGCACATTTCCATGAAGCTCTAGTATCCACAAGCAGACCATGGCGCTCTCGTAGCTATCTCCCTTTGTTGCTGAACATTACGAGAGCGCTATTATATGATATCTCAGTGGATGCAAGAGCATCATGAAAAGAAAAGGGGGGTCCATTACTTTTCGAGAGCTTCAAGAAAGGATACCTTGAGTGAGTTGTATACGATACACATATATTGTTTTTGCCATCCTCTGAAACCCATTGCCTTACATCAGAGGATGATTTATATTCTTACAAAGTTGAAATCTTTGTCCAACTGTTTATTATACTAGTAGGTCTTAATAGCCAACGAATGAGCAATGCTCTTATTGTAATATATTTTGAACACGTCATGTCTCTTTGTGCTCCAGATCTACTGGGTCGGACCCATCGCCGGTGGCGTCATCGCTGGGCTCCTCTACGAGTACGTCTTCTCCGCCGGAGCTACGGTGTCTCAAGCTAAGAAGTGTCTGTTGCGTCACAAGAAGTCGTACGCCCCCGCCCAGGCGGAAGAGGACCCGATGGTGGAGGCGGAAGAGGGCGCCAAGACCGAACTCGTAGAAATGAACGACACGAACATTGAAGAGAAGGACGAGAAAATCGAGGAGAAAGTCAAATTGACGGAAGAGAATGAGAAAGAGTGAACACAACAATTCACAGACAGTTTTTAGAACGTTATTTAAAAAAAGAAATAATGAAATCCTTACATCGACGACACGTGTTCGTACGCACTATGCTCATGTAAATAATGTGGTGTGAGGAGTTCTCGCATGTCGGATTATATTCGACTGCGCATGTGCATACAAGCCACTAAGCATAAGCATACATTGCATTTAAAAAAAATATTAAGTTTAATTAATCGAGTTAAATAAATATCTGCAATTATAAAACAAAGTCGTACCGGAAGTATATCTTAAACGAACAAAGAACATCGTAGTATTCGTACGCACAGAAAACAGAATTTGCAAATGTTGCAGCGAAACCTTTTGATATGGATAAATCCAAAACAAAATGTACATACTGGTACTATACTCCAAAGCATTGTCTTTATTGGATTTCAGTACTATCTCCAAGCGAAAAGGATCAGTGTATGTATGAAGGCGTGCGTGTGCGTTTTTAATAGTACATCTACCTCCTGTGTCAGTGTAGATATGTTAATATTTCATGGAGGTCATATGAAGATAGGATTTTAAAAATGTTTGAATAGCCAATACATTGGCTTTTCGATTTTGGAAGTAATAATAAATTAATAATTTTTCATCATCGAGAAATTGAATTTTGAGAATTCTTCGTATACATTGTACATGTGTTCAAAGTTGTATGTCTAGTCCTTTTGAATAGTATTTTGTATACACGTTGCTCAAAGTCACGTTTTACGGAAATATTAAAGTTGTAGTTTTGTCTTGGTGCTACAATATATATTCTGAGGATGCCGGCCAGTATTTTTAGTGCTCAACATGCAAATATTGGACTCATTTTGAGCCGTTTGTACTTTATACCTTTAATTATTTAGTTTAGTTGATAAAAACAAGTATTTTTTTCCTACGATGTGTTTTGTATCAATCAATTGCATTGTATCATGTGTAGTCATTTACAAATTGTTTTTTTTATCTCCATGACATATACTCACATACAGTTCATTGTAGTTACATTTTAGAAACGGCTGTACCCCTAGTACGAGACCACTTGTATGTAGACCCCATAGCTTAGATACCATACTGTATTCATTTTGTCATATAAAAGAAATAAAAAGTTGAATGTTTATTTCACACTTCTGTATATTATTTATCTACGTATTTGTGTGTGCGTGTGCGTGCTGTGTGTATGTAGAGAGGGAGAGGAGAGAGAGAGAGAGAGGAGAAAGAGAGAGAGAGGAGAAGAGAGAGAGAGCGAGCAATACGAAGTTGCAAAGAGATTCATTCATTCGATTATACCATAAATTCCATCTACAGCAAATAAGCCAACGCGCATAGCAAAGACGCCACCACAGAGAGAGAGAGAGAGATAGAGAGAGAGGAGAAAGAGATAGAGAGAAGAGAGAGCAATACGAAGTTGCAAAGGGATTCATCCATTCGATTATACCATAAATTCCATCTACAGCAAATAAGCCAACGCGCATAGCAAAGACGCCACCACAGAGAGAGAG
>JAUTBV010099921.1:0-16129 GCA_032361325.1 Lepetodrilus fucensis | reverse complement strand
GCCTGTAACTTTATACTTTACTGTATATGACTTGTGTACCGCCATTTGTAAGTTGTGTACTACATGGTTGATGCTTTTAAATAGTGTTTTAACCGAATGGTATCATAACGGACCAATACATCTTGATTTCCCACTGTTATCACCAGAGTACGACAATGGCGTTAACACACATGTCTTTCTAGATACAGTGGTATGGAACGTATAGGGTTAGGTGAAGCGGATTACAGCTGTTACTCAGGCAAGCATTCAGCTGGCTGGTGTGTGTAGAGGGGTATCATTGTTAGTTTGTTTAGCATAAATGCATGCAGCGTGGTCGTGAGCATATTCAATCTGCCACCTGCAGCAAATGCCCTGTCAATAATAATGCAAATTTTATAATAATAATTATTATTATTATTATAATAATAATTATTATTATAATAATAATAATAATAATAATAATAATAATAACAATAATAATAATAATAATACTATGTTTTTCGTTATTTGAGCTTGAAGGAGATTATCTGTCAGATACTCATTTCACATGCAAATGAACTTCTTTTCCTCTCTGTGTAAATCTACACCTTTAGTATTATCGTCCGTGACAAGAACGACATATATTCCCTTACTGTGAAGTGTATGCGTCCTCTGTAGCATGACTTTATATTATTATTATAAAGGTAAGCATATTATGATAACTTACATGAAGTAAGATTCGTGTAGCGTCTGCCATAGGACACGTAGAATGAGTAGCCTTGACGAACAGATGGCTCAGCCAGTAGAAGAACAGCCTTAGAAGACCCAGAGTGGCGATGATGAAGAACCAGACAATCGCTGTTTTCAGAGAGTCCCGTTTGTAGCCAATTATTTCCTAACATACAATGATAACGTATACACCTTTACCATATACTTGAAAAGCTATACATATTAATATTTGTGTTGTGAAATATATTATGGTTTATATACATTTTGAGATCAAAATATACCCGGGACTGCAATTTCTCGTGCATGGACACATAGGCTACTACATCTCCAAAGTCATAGATATATTTTTATGTTGTAAATTACAGAACATATTTATTCATCCAATATCATTGATTATCCGAGGTAAATTTGGTGGTGCCTGTGTGGTTCATTGAACAGACAGCGATCTGCGTGTAATGGGAGAAGAAGCCGCAGCAACCATTCTGCTAAATGGGGGTACAAGCTAATAAAGTATGCATGACATTGATCAGCATTGCTTACCATCTGGTCGTCGTCCCCGGGGTTGATGTAGGTCCTGTTTGGTAGCATTGGGGGCGGGCCTGACTGGGAGTCTTTGACCTTCGACCCTGCTCCTGGAGATTAATTAATTACTGTATTAATTACTGCCATATAGTCTTTGTCGTCGTCATCATTATAGTCATGTCATCGCATGAATTTGGAAGTATAATAACACCTATAATTGCGGAAATATGTAATAATGCGATAATCTATATTTGTGAAGGCAATGGAAATAATAAATAACAGGTTTAAAACAATCTTTCATATATTTCTTGGAATCCAATTTATTCTATAATGTGCATGCATTACATGATGCATCTATTACATGATAATAGGCCCGTAACCAGTATACGTATACATTTACGTAGGCATCATGGTCTGTATTTCGAGGATGTAGTAAGCCACAAGCGTGTACACATCTAAGCAATAATAGTACATGTATCATGTATTGAGTTGATGTGGTGTATTCATCAGACTATGCTCAGACAAACGGGGTTTAACCCACATGGGAGTAGAATTACTAATCGGTAGACACGAATGATCAAACTGGATTGCAAATTCTTTAAAGGCATACTAGCACAGATATTTATGCTAATTTTGGACTAGTTCTTTGCTACAACTGTAAAGTACATTCACTTGGCACACATAAAATCATTTTTTGTACTTCCAAAAACCTTTTCACCGCTGTATGCGGTAGACACAAATATTTTGATAACTATACATCGAGTATATATACTGGGGCCGTATTCATAAAGGGGCTTAAGTCAGTTTTTGATTATCGATATATAGTAAAAACTGACTTAAGCCCTTTTATGAATACCGGCCCTGGGGACTAAGTACATCAGTAAATAACAACTTTTGGGTGGACAAATCGAACTCAGAACTTTAGTCTCAGATCGAAATTCGTGTGTCCATTATAAAGGTCAATCAACTGCGGTAGTACGTCTTTAAAGGCGTGTATGCTGTACACACACGTGAACACATTAGGCTATACAATGCAATATGATAATATACGCTATGTGTTCTTCAGGTTGGATTTCCAGATAAGGATTTTAGAATTTCAGAAGGAATGTTTTATAGGCCTTATACGTTATTTCTAAAGTTGTGTCAGCCAGGGGCCGTATTCACGAAAGGGTTTAAGTCAGTTTTGATGACCAAATATACAGCAAAAACTGACTTAAACCCTTTCGTGAATACGGGCCCAGGGTGTTTTCTCCAGAAAAATGCAAACAATGTATTGCCTATATACTGAGAGTCCCAGGGTATTTTCGAAGCTCTCGTCTACATGGTATGCCTTAAACTCCATATTCACTCACTCACTCACTCACTATGAGACCATTATATTACATGTAACGCTCTGGTAGCGATCTCTTAAAGTACACTTTCGAGAGTGATACATATGGTTTCATAGTGAATAGAGAGCTTCCAGAAACGATACCCAGGTTAATACACTACAGTATAGGCCTTGAGCGTCGTATGCATTATTTATATAATGATATCTATATACGAATCTTGCGGTCGTTAAATTTGGTCTTTTATAGTGAAGCGCCTTTTTGTTTACAATGCTTTGTTAGACTTGCTTATCTGTTCATGACTATTTGGAATAGGAGTATGTGGGTGAGAATATTATTATGTTATGATGTAACACAGACAAACATTTTAGAAATACGTATTTTTGAATGTTCTAGATAGGCCTGTTCTAGATAGGCGTCGCTTCACAATGTAAGTTGAGAAGGTATATTATAGCCTGGGTTATCATGCATGAAAACAAATATATTTAGTGCACATCAAGCTAATCTATATACATGTATTATTGCATACATTGAACACATATTGAATGCGTAAACTCTACACCACGATTATGTTAGGTGAGTGCGTCTGCATGCATGGCTGCAACAGCAAAATTAATATGATCAAATGAAGGTTGAAATGAATTCTAGGAAGCTACATACCCATCTTCAGCTCTTAACAGGTGAATGATCTGCCGGGTGTATGACAAAACGGAAGCGCAACGTCTCAGGTGACCTATATATAATAGTTATAGTACGATGTTGTAGGTTATGCACAGTATGCCAGTGTCTCGCGAGGTGGTCGAACACGCGGACGATGGTCTATTAACTGTCTGAGTATTATGTTACCCAGTGTTATAGGCCTACAGTAGGACTAGGCCTATATGTTTTCTCTCTCGCATTTAGGCCTATCTTTTTCTTGCGATACATGCACTGTTTGTATATTGAACGCCTGTATGGCCTGTTGGAGACTCCTCTTGTCTTCCATGCTGACCATAAAGTATAAAACTTTTTTTTTTTGTATGTGTGTGACCACAAAATAGCCTTGTCAGTACTAAGGATAGTATAGGTATAGGCCTATAGAGAAGTCTTGAGTAATAATAATTAAATTAAAAAATGATAGGTCCTATAGCCTACTGTGCATAAGCCTATATCCTACTCCTGTACTGACGATGACAATATTTTACTGACGAATGGTTGAGTAAAAATTATCATAGACGTTTTGATAAAGACGCTATATTATGATGCTGATGTAGGGCAATGTTGCAGAACTTTAATATTATATTGAATTAATTGTTTTAAGTGCTATCAATTCAATATGTTATCTCCTAAATCGTTCCTTCTAATATGTAGGATAGGATTACATACATAACACCAAGATACGTTAGTTGCTTAGTCATAAAAGACTAAAGTACAAGATGTATAACATATATCCATATAACACAAGTAGCTACTAGTATACATAATAGATAGACATATTTTAACATTGTGTTTGAAATAATAACAGACCACGTTTTCCATTATAAAGGTTTCGGATGGTAAAAAAACAATGTGAAACTATTTCAAGTCATAAAAATATACATGATAAAATAAATCAAATTGTATTTGTCAAAAATGAACCCCCCAGTACGAGCAGTACCCAGCAACACTAATCGGAGGGAATCCCTCCTCATATGTTCACGCTCTACTGATTCCACAAGGACAAGGGAATCCCCACCGTCAAATCTCGCGCCAGTCGAGCAGTTTTAGGATTCCCCACACTTCCAGTGACGTCATCACTTTGAGTGCTCGCCATATTTAGTCACCGCAGGGCTTGGTCTCTAGATCTGAATCACTAACATTTTAACTTTCTTTCAAGAATTTTTCATTTCATAAGGGATACTAAACAGACCAGCTTAGCAGGTAAGACGTGTGCTATTCTCCTCGATCGCTAATTTATCTACAGTATCGGAAGCGGCGCAAAACATGGCGAAAAACGATGACATTTCATCCAGCTCTTTTCTGAAGTTGGGGTCAAATCCACAGCTTGAATGCAGTTTGGCGTCGTCCGGATTTCTTTATGATTAATCGCGATTCCTGGATGCTGCAGTGTGTACATGTTATATATAAAATCAACTGATCGTTTAAGCTTATGCGGTACATATCAAACGATTAACAGAAAATACTCGAGTAAACTTGGTTTGTTTATCTTCCAACAGGTTGAATATAGAGTGACCATATCACATAGGGACCCACATCTTCATAGTCTACTATATTTACAGAACTAGCATCTTTATCATTTCTTTATTTATATGAAGTACTAACAAACATTGTTTCTATTTCATATGTTGTATGTGTTCAGCAGAGAATGGGTACCCGGTAAATGTAAATCATACTAAATGATAGCTGCAGATCTGCAGCTAACTAAATGGTAATCATGTAGTGCTGAAATTAGAAACAGCAGCTTGGGTTGTATACTCCCAGGGAGTTGAGAAGGACACTGAGTGCACACTGATCGCGGATAAGTAATGTGGCATTTTGAGCATGCCTTTGGTGGTGGATTTGGCACATTTGAACTAAATAGTAACCTTTATTATTATTACTATTATTATTATGCTGTTGTACATACAATCATTTTGTACACCCTGTAATAAATGTGTGCATAATAATGTCCCAAATCCATATTCAAATCTTGGTCATTTGTGCTCCATTACCATGATCATTATCCTGTTCAATGCCTCACTTTCCTTCTGAACTACCTTTAGAACATTCCACTCATGATGTTGTTTCAGAACGGTGACCATAGACTGATAGAGATTAATTAGCATTCATCTTTCTATTTCAATTCTCATCCTATTTGATCATGTTTTATTATTAACCCTCTGCTCGTTAGGGCAGCTCTGGATGCCTCCATCATGGAAAGGGTTAAACACATATAATCTCAGAATGAAGTTAGCTTCATCATGATTACCGGTAAATATTTATTTTGAAATGACCAAACTTAACGCAATTAGTAATACTAATTTAGTATATAAACAATTAGTTGAATTGACCTCAATAGCAGGATTCGAAGTTCCCATCCATTCTCCCAATTGGTATCCTATGGGATAATGGGCTGGTAGAACTTTCATGTTTTATTATTATATATAATTATTCAAGCAAATACACTTTGTTAAGTTCCATCCCTGCAATAGTCGTTTATAAATGCCCATGACACAACTATTTCCTGTGTTTGTTATAGTTTATGTACAATGTCATCATGACTGAACAGCCCTCCATCACAGCACTCTCCAGGTAGCTATTACCTGTACACAGACAGGATTAATGTAAACACAGTGAAATGTATAACTGGTTACGTGTTACTCCTTACAAATATAAATAGCACTTTTTGGTGTATGCAGGCTCCAACATTCACTTGTAAGTTTAACCATAATCACCATTTTCAAGTCTTTTATCATACACACCCATGTACTATTTTTGTTTGTATTACTATAAATTACATAATTTATCATAATTACTCAGTTAAGTTTGTACTATTGATCATCAAGCAAAACAAACACGACTAGTGAAATTCTTGTTTTATTTAGTAATTTGAAAAACCATGTTAGGCAATAATTGGGCCAATGTTTCGATAGAATTCCATTTGACCACTTCAAATATACCTTCAATATTAATTATCATCCTTTCAATGGTTTTTGAGAGAGGAAAGGGTGCCAATGATGCATGGCCTTTCCATTATTCCTGTGAACTGTGTGAGCATTCATTGCTGCACCTGTCTACCTGGATCAGTGGATGACCTCTGACCTTTCCAAGTAACCTGTTGTGGTGGTTACCAGGTGACCATCTCCCCGCCGCCCGGCATCTCTCATTGAACCGGAAAAAAGTCTCAGTATCATATGCATACATGTGCATACATGTGCAGAATACTTCAGTTATGATATATTATGTTGACATGGTTGAGAAATATACATATATATTTATGTGCATGCAAATGTCTTTTCCGTCTTTCTACTTAAAATAATATTTAATCTCAAAATATTTTATTATACAGTAGATAGTGGTATATATAGTCATTTTTATATTAAATTAATGGTGCAACATTTTTTATTTTGGGTTTGGTAAACTTATAAAATTAGAATTATAGAAATTGAAGTTACTTTAATTTTTCATTCCATAAACAGTTTAACTTTCAGACAGTACAGATTTCCATATCAAACTTTAGTAACATTGTTGTCGCAGTGTATGGGTGAAATATTCCTGCTGTGACGTAAAACATTGACTCATTCATTCCGTCTTCTTTTGAACATGTTGAAAGAGGTGAAACATTCCCGCTGTGACAAAGAATTAAGGCAGTCTTTTGAAAGACATGCAGGAAAACAATATTCCGATGTCACTTTATCAGTTTATGGTCGGAAAAAGTGCTGTACCTAAGACGAAAATTATACCTTTTTAACTATTTTTATGGTATTTTGTATTGTTTTCATTAAAGCACCAACCCCGACTGCGATCATCTATGAAATAGGGATGGATGTGACTGTCGATTAATTTCCTGCCTAGCTACGGGGTGGGGTGGTTGTTTATATATGGATCATGTGTTATTTTATTTTGTATCATGATTTCAATTATAAATTATATAATTATTTCCATGGTTATTATTATGTATAAATGTTGATGTTTATTTCAGGAGGGAAGATGTGGTGTGTGACAACCTTGTGTTTGCTGCTGTGTGTACTGGGTGTCTGTTCTCAAGGTAATCACATCATCATCTTATCACCATCACTGCCAGCAATAGATATTTAGCTATGTCCAGTGTAAAACTCCAGCAATTTCACCCACCCGTAACCCCCACGCAACACTCGCGTGTCTAGTCACTAGTGAACTCTGATTGGTATAATGAATATATTCATCCTGACCTTTCCTCAGCCAAAACAGAGTTCTATATCATGTATATCAGTGTATATCAGTGTATATCATAGGCAGTGATCCCAGGGTATTTTAACGGAGGTTAGTGTAGTTGAGGATGAGGTTTACTGCGAAATGCACTGTATTCAGTTTCATTGTTCTGTGTCTGTGAAACATGATCTAAATTTTGATATTGGGATGTTGTTGATTTATTATTAATTATTTATATTAAATATTTATATTAAATATTCATCATTCTGATGCTGATGTTTCATCCGTTTGTTTGTCATATTCATATTTTGTCATTATCCAAATACCATGAATACTGGTCAGTGTACTTGTGGTTTGGTTGTCATGGAAACACCAGCAATAACTGCAGTTAACTGTATTAAGCAGGTGTGATGTCAAGCTGATGTAATTAGTGGAATTCACAGGAACTAGTGCTAGGAGAAATTAAATTATCGCTGAAGTTATCAAGTCAGTCTGGTTTTGTGGTTTTACCAGTTGTTGATTAGGAAATTGTCATACATGATACAATCATGACAATGGGATTTAAACATCAGCAGATGATGATGATAAACTGTAGTACAAGTACCAGAATCCTTGAGAAACAGTATTCTTTCTTGTCTCTTTTTGTTTGTCTTCCCCCCCCTCTCTCTCTCTCTCCCCCCCTCTCTCTCTCTCAGACTATCAATAGTCTCGAAGGGTTAAAGTAAATCAATACTATTTATTGGTATTATATTTATATGAAAGGAGCCACTGAAATTCTTTAATCTAGACTTGCTTAACTGTTATAGGGTGATATTTTAAAATTTTAATAGGACTATTTGGGTGAGAACAAGGTGTGACGCAGACTATTTCTCTCTCTCTCTCTCCTCGCTCTCTCTTTTTCTCTTTTCCCTTTCTCTCTTTCTCTCTTTCTCTCTCTCTCTCTCTCTCTCTCTCTCTCTCTCTCTCTCTCTCTCTCTCTCTCCCCCCCACCCCATCTCTCCAGCTGCTGGTCTGCCTATAGAGTCTGCATCAACACTTAATGTATATCAGTGTATTAAGTGTATACAGATATAGGAAACACGGGAAAGATAAGAAACCCTGTCAGTAATAGTAGCACGATTCTGATGAATGCTACGTGTAGGATGTTAGATCAGTTATCTACGTGTAGGATGTTAGATCAGTTATAAATAGAATCACTGTTACTTCACTTGGGAATTGGAGCATGTATATTTATGACTTACAGCCCAAATATATCATCAAACATGAATAAGTTTTTCACAACTGTTAGGCACATAGCATGCACATTACAATGTGTGGGTGTGATCCCAGAATATGCTGTATAATGAGGTGGCCTCAGAGCCATGTGTGGATTCCTGGCTTGTAGTGTATCATACTGGGCAGCATAGCCACCATGAGAGTGGCAACATGGCTACCTAATGGCCAATGATTCCAATGTTAATGAATGACTATCCAGAGAGAGGGGGTGTTATGTTTTCTCTGTGTCTCCTAATGCCAATGTTAGGAATGTAGTTGGTTTTCCTGTTTGAATACCTGAATTAATAATCCTCGCACATTATTATATTGTTATGTTCTTACCTTGCTTATTATCTTCGTAAAACATATGCTTTAATAAATAGAAAGAAAAACCCTAGGGCATCTATGGTTGCCGTAAGCAGAATAAGTGTTAAACTCTTGGCCAATGTGGTTAAGTGTTGTGTTCTCAGACAGGACTGTCTTTGTCTGCAGGTAACCGAGGCCAGGATAACCCGTGTCTGGCGGACACTGCCCAGGAGTCGTGTGGGAAGTGTATCGGAACAGCCGCAGACTGCGCCTGGTGTCTGGCAGAGGTCAGTGTAACCATAGCGATTGTCGTGCTGTCCCCAGTATTTAACCTCTTAATTATGTAGACTTTCAAGTATTTAACAGTAAGTGTGACATTTATGAAAGTCAAAATTTACATAACATGTACTATAGCTTCATCTTCCTTACTGCCATTTAGTCTCATGGGCTGCGTTTCATGAAAGAGGTGTTTATTTACGCCGGACGTAAATGACGCGATTTTGATTGTATTACGTCATTTACGTTGATTGTAATACATCATTTACGTCCGGTGTAAATATACACTGTATTACATCATTTATGTCCGGCGTAAATATACACTGTATTACATCATTTATGTCCGGCGTAAATATACACCCCTTTCGTGAAACGCACACTTGGACTTTTAACTTTATTGATTAGTCTAATTAGAGGCAGCGGTCGTCACAAATGGGTGAAATGTTTCTGCAGCAACATTAATCTCTATACTCACTATGAGTCGGTACACACAAAGTACCAATTATTTCCCCTGATTCCACTACCACACAGGTGATCTCAGCCACTAGATGGCGCATGTTAGTTGAACTTTTCTACAATTTTCAGAATTTCGACAAGGAGAATCGACTTCGCTGTGACAAGTTTGTAAATCTGGCAGATGCAGGTGGCTGTGATCCATCCAGTATTATCTACCCCGACGACAAGACGCGCTACGTCAAGGTGCGTCTGTTCTGTGCATCATATACTCTATTGATATTGATTATAGTCAATATATTATGTTATTATAGTCAATGGTTTAACTTCAACATGTTCAAGTCAACTCTGATTGTTTGGATTTCAGAATGAGAATGTTCAAGATGGCTCGAGACCCGAAGATGCCGTACAGATTCAACCACAGGAAGTGAGACTCAACATTCGACCGAGTGAGTCCTGCTGATGTCTCCGTGTTTGAGTCCATCACAATACTTCCTTGTCAATTTAAGATGGAAACTGACTCGTAATGATTATGAGAAATAGTGTGCATGGTGTACAAATACTGAACAACCTGTGGCCGGTTGTTGGAAGCCCGGTAAAGCTGTTAAAGGCATAATATCACAGATATTTATGGTACTTTTGGACTAGTCCTTAGCTACAACTGCAAAATAAATTCACTTGACATACATAAAATCATGTTTGTACGTCCAAAAACCTATTCCTCCGCTGTTTGGTAGACAAATATATAGTGCAACCCCCTCTAGTCTACTGATAGACAACCTGAATATGGTCATATTGTTATTTCCCTCATTATGTCAATACAAGGGGACATAACTCGGTGGTACAACTTAAACTTATAATACCCACAGATAACGTTTTCTCGCAATTCCTTCATAGTACAGTTGATGCATCAAAGACAAGATAAATAACGGAACATTCCCTATATTCATATAAAACATTAATATTTTGATAACTATTGAGTACTGGGGACTAAGTACATCAGTAAATAACAACTTTTGGGTGGATAAATCAAGCGTAATTAGTCTCAGATTGAAATTCGTTTGTCCATTATACAGGTCAATCAACTGTGATATTATGCCTTTAAAAAAAAGTAGTTCCATTCCACAATGACTTTAAAGTGTATTAATAATGATGAATTATCACTGTTCATTTTTAAAACTGCATTACTCACACATTTATCAGACTTGTTGGTTTAAGCATGTGAGTATTGACAAGCTTACATTTACTTAGAATGTTCGAACCATTAGAGAGTTATAATTAATAGAAGGATCACTGTAGTAATGAACACTATTTTGTGCGCAATTGCAGTGACCAGTGTGAAGGGGTCGTCAGACATGTATGCTGAGAGACTATACAAGAACCTGGACGCCTCCGATCCTGTGTTTGTGAAGACCCTTGTCAGCCGAGCAGAGGTGTGTCTTACTTAATGCACTGTATACAGCTATAGGGAAGGCTAAAACTCTGCAACCCTTGAGGCTTAACTCTGTTTCTACCATTCGCGTAATACCATACATACTAGTATGTACGATAATATGGATTTATGCAGAGGTATATGTCTCACTAGTACTCAACACACTTCTTATAGCTGTAGCCTCTAAAGGCATACAAGAGACATTGGATGTGTGACATAGATTTAAGCATAGCTATACCCCATGCCTCAATGCTATAATGTCCTTATTTACAAAAAAATAAATTAAAAAAATGTACATTTAAATTTTATTATGTCTTTCTTGATCGCCAGATCGACATGCCAAGCATCAACAAGGCATACAAGAAGAAGTATGATGGTGAACTGAGTGAGGACATAGATGACCGCTGTCTGCATCCAACAGCCATGATCCTCAAGGAACTGGCAAACAAGACCCCACCCTCCAAGAAGGGTTCAAAGAAGGCTGGAATGTCTGTTCAACCCCCACCGAAAGGCAAACCTGTCAAACGACCAGACAACAAGAACAACGACGATGATGGCGCCCACAATCCACTGAACCAGTCATCCAAGCGGCGTGGCGATGGTTCCAAGAAGAAGGATGACAAGAAGAAGGATGACAAAGGGGGCAAGACGTCGGGCACCATGCACGCGGCAAAGAAGTTCGACCCCAACAAGGATGTGGAGAGACTACACAAGGCTATGGATGGACTGGGAACCGACGAAGACATCATTATTGATATCTTGACCAAGAAGGACAATGAACAGAGGCAGGTTCTAAAGAAGAAGTATAAGGAGAAGTACAAGCAGGTCTGTTGTCTCATAGAAGTCATTAGTAATGCATTGATGAAGTCCAATTATCTATTGCTATTTATCCTTTGTGAAATTTGTGAGAAGTACAAGCAGGTGCCCGTTGCACGACGCTCTTGTAAGCTACAACTATTGTAACATCAACGCTTTCTATTGTGGCGGGAGCCCAGTTACAACTATTGTAGCATTACAAGAGTGTCGTGCAATGGGCACCAGGTCTGTTGTCTCATAGAAGTCATTAGTAATGCATTGGTGAAGTCCAATAAGCTATAGTTATTTATCCTTTGTGAAATTTGTGAGAAGTACAGGCAGGTCTGTTGACATTGATAGAAACTAACTTTAAAAGTTGCTTCCCGAATAGTGATGTAAATAACAAATGTTGTACGTTCATACTACGCCCCAGGATACCTTTAGCATTGGGAAAAATGGTCCATGCTAATGGGCTAGTGTTAATTTCCATCCATGCTTTTGTCACATAGTCAATAGTCGTTAGTAATGCATTGATGAAGCTCAATTATCTATAGCTATTTATACTTTGTGAAATGTATTTTGAAAGGTTAGTGCAATGTGGAATTAAAGGCATACAATCACGGTTTGTTGAAATATTTCATGGTCAAATGAATTTTGCCTGAAAGTATGGACATTTTATTTGTCTACACATGTGTATATTGGGAAATATTTTAATGCTACAGTACATTTTCTGCAGGTCCCACTGATTTTCAATATGGTCATATTTTTTTCATATTTCTTTTTATAGCAAGAGAAAAAATACAAAAATAACATAGGTTTAGCTTTAGCCAAGAATTTATATTACTATTTTGACTAAGGTTTGAGTTAATATTATCTTTAAGTTATGGTACATCATTTTGTACATGAGATGGTAGATCAATATTGGCAGAAATTCTGCATCGTGAAATGAAATCCAGAAACAGCCACCACATCAATCGGCATAATCTTTACCCCATTGTAAAATGTAATTAAATGACACCCTGGATGTCCTTGTGATATTTGATACAGTGACTTTGATGCACCTGAATGTTCATGTGATGACAATCACTGTGGTCGTCTTCTATATATCTGAATATCCACATGATGACAATCACTATGGTTGTCTTCTATATACATGTACTAGTATCTGAATATCCATGTGATGACAATCACTGTGGTTGTCTACAGGACCTGATGAAGGAGCTGAAGTCGGAGCTGACTGGAGACTTTGAGGAGATGATTCTTGCCCTGATGATGGATCCGGTGGAGTACGACGCTCACTGTCTCCACGATGCCGTGTCTGGTCCCGGCACCACCGAGGCAGCACTCATCGGCATCATCTGCACCCGCAATGCCAAGGTGGGATAGTTGTAGTGGCAAGGTGGTGTAGTTATAGTGGCAAGGTGGGGGTATTTGTATTGACAAGGTGAGGTATTTATAGTGGTATTGTGGGGTAATAGACATTGTAAGGTGGGGATCATTATTGTAATGGCAAGGTGGCATAATTATAGTGGCAAGGTGGTATAATTGAAGTGGCAAGGTGGGGTAATTGCAGTGGCAAGGTGGGGGTAATTGTAGTGGCAAGGTGGGGTACTTGTAGTGGCAATTAAGGTGGGGGTAATTATAGTAGCAAGGTGGTGATACTTGTGGTGATTTGGTGGGGTAATGGAAGCTGCAAGGTGGGGGTAATTTCTGTAGAATGTTGGACAGTCAGTGGCAACATCTGGCAGTCGGTGAATAGGTGGGATAATGTAAGTGGCAAGGTTGGGGCATTAACAATGGCAAAGTGGGGCAATTGTGGCAGACAGAAAGATGGGGCCATTGAACTGGCAATGTGTGGTACTTACAGTGGCAAGGTGGGACTATCAGTGGCAATGCTGAACTGTGAAATAACTGAAGTAGCAAGGTGGGGGTATTATTAGAGACAAAGTGGGACACATGTAGTGGAAAGGTGGGGTAATAAACGTGGCAAGATGAGGATATCGGGTCACCAACTCTGGCATCTGTCAACAGGATGTGCTGACGTCTGTAGATAACATGGAGACAGCCAGATTATCGTGGGATTCACTATAATTCAATTTAATTAAAATCAAATCGCTCAGTTTGATCATCATGATTCCATCAGCTCTCGACTTACGAAGTGACTTTCCAAATATCTGATTGGATTTTGATATGATTGCATTTATATAAAGGCTAGGGCTATGATAGTGACAGTGATGACACCAGTGTGATGTTATCATTAGCTGTCATATGTCGGCATGACGTTATCATGACTAACCTCTCTAGGAAATCGCATGATCACTGACCGATATATTCATAAAGCTGAAATATAAAATGGTGATTTTAATTGATATTATTATTTTATGGAGTATCATATTTTTATGTTAAATTTCAACATACATGTATTGTATGTCAAGATTGCATATGTATCTTACTTAATATCTTGTGAGTTAATCAATGTATCAAATGTTGACTTTTCAATACCAAAACATGTTCTCATGACAAAACACTGATAAATGCTGATAAACCTTCTAGTGCCTTGAGGTTGTATATTCCCCAGGGAATTGAGAAGTAAAATTAGCACACTCTGATCCATTGACCAGGGCTAATAATATAATGCTATGTGGATTTGGCACGATATATATGTTCACATTATTAATATTATTATAATTACTTTTATTTATTATTGCAGCAAATAAAAGCTATGAAGGAACAATACCGCAAAGGTAGGAAGAGATTTATGATGTTTAATTTATTTGACTTAATTTAATTCACACATATAAAATACATATAATCTTTCTTACTTTTGCTCATAAAAAAACATACAATCTTGCATACTTTTGTTCTATTGAAATACATACTATTCTTTAGTAGTTTGCCAAGTATGATGATGTTGAATATGAATCAAAATAAAATGTAATACTTGTGATTCTAATTATGTGGGAAAAATGTAATTTTAATGTTTGTGTTGTGTTCTAGACAATTCAATGTTACCAAAACTTTTACTGTGCTTCTACAAGTAATACAAGAGTTTTGATAATAATTTCCCATAAAATCTCACTGTTTCACCAACTGCTCCTGTGTGCAATCTGTGCAGCTGTGAGTCAATGGGAAAAATCTCAGCCAAGCAAAATCTCAAACTCAAGTTTGTTTCGAGAAATCTGTGCCAGATCTTCTCATTATCTCATCAATAATCTCTTAAATGATCTCATTATCTCATCTGTTGCTAACAATTCTTGCTGTCTCACCAGATTCTTCTAATCAAATCTCACTCTCAGATCTTGTTGATAGACCTTGGAGTAAAAAAAACAAAAACAAAAAACTTATGATTTCATGCTCAAATCAGGTTTTCTATATCTAGTCAAATCTAAATTCAAAATTTGAGATCAGCATGAAATTGTTCTCACAAATGTTTTGTAACCTTGGGGCCAGGCCCCAAGATTATGAACCTTTCTGAGTACGATTTCATGCTGAAGCCCACATTTTATATGGAGATTTGTGAACAGAAATTTGAGTTGAGCATGAAATTCTACTGATAAAAGTTTCATAATCTCGGGGCCAGATCAAACCACCTTGAGAACAACATGAGTGAAGACTTTGACCTTCGTATTACAATATGTACAGGATTATGAAACAAAACATTCCATGATGCATTTTCACCAACTGTTCCCATCAAATCTTCCTCACTCATCTGCTCTTCTATCTACCGGGTACTAATCAAATCTCACTATCTTTCTCACTATCCAAACAGCTCATAACATGGAACTGTTTTAATGTACACCTCTGACCTGTCATACTATTTCACAACCTCATAATGTGGACATGTTTCAGTGTACACCTCTGACCTGTATTGCTATTTCACCACATATTTTGGACATGTTTCAGTGTACACCTCTGACCTGTCATACTATTCCACTCTCATAAAGTGGACATGTTTCAGCGTACACCTCTGACCTGTCAGACTATTTCACAACCTCATAATGTGGACATGTTTCAGTGTACACCTCTGACCTGTCATGCTATTTCACCACCTCATAATGTGAACATGTTTCAGTGTACACCTCTGACCTGTCATACTATTTCACCACCTCATAATGTGGACATGTTTCAGGGTACACCTCTGACCTGTATTGCTATTTCACCACATATTTTGGACATGTTTCAGTGTACACCTCTGACCTGTCATACT
>JAUTBV010099910.1:1139-16131 GCA_032361325.1 Lepetodrilus fucensis | reverse complement strand
AATCACTATGTGTAGTATATGTATTGGTCTAAAATCACAATGTGCAGTATCTAAAATCACTATAACTGAAGTATATAGGTATTGGCCTAAAATCACTATAAGTGCAATATAGGTATTGGTCTAAATTCACTATATTAGTGCAGTATAAGTATTGGTCTAATATATGCAGTATAGGTATTGGTCTAAAATCACTATGTGCAGTATAGATATTTGTCTAAATCACTCTTATTGCAGTAGTATAGGTATTGGTCGAAAATCACTATGTGCAGTAATAGGTATTGGTCTAAAATTACTATAACTGAAGTATATGTATTGGTCTAAAATCACTATGTGTAGTATATGTATTGGTCTAAAATCACAATGTGCAGTATCTAAAATCACTATAACTGAAGTATATATGTATTGGCCTAAAATCACTATGTGCAATATAGGTATTTGTCTAAATTCACTATACAAGTGCAGTATAAGTATTGGTCTAATATATGCAGTATAGGTATTGGTCTAAAATCACTGTGCAGTATAGATATTTGTCTAAAATCACTGTGCAGTATAGGTATTGGTCTAAAAGCACTGTGCAGTATAGGTATTGGTCTAAAATCACTGTGCAGTATAGATATTGGTCTAAAATCAATATGTGCAGTATATGTATTGGTCTAAAATAACTATAACTGCAATATACAAGTCATGATATTAGTGAAAGAATCTAGAAAATTACTTTAAACCCTAATAATAATAAAAAAGAGTTCATTTAATGTTTTGTCTACAGGCTTATTCAGTGCCACAAGCAAGATAAAGCCATCACATATCAACTACGGAGGCTATAGTAGGGTCACTATGACACTTCATCTCATACAAATTGCAAGAAAAGTTTTATGGTGGTTTCCTGTAGAAAACGGTCAGGGTATCGTTTCATGAAGCTCTCATAAACACTCTCGTATTGATCTCAAATACACGGTGACATAGAACTTACCAAAGCGCTATGGTCTCTTTCTCTTTCAAGAAACCATAGCATAAGTTGGCAAACATCTGCCCAACAGAATGTGTCTAAATATGACGTCAAAATAAGATGGCCTATAACTTTGTAGCCAAAGGTACCAGGTTCAAATCCCAACTTTTTGACACATATTGATAGTATGCCTGTCTCTGTACACACATGGCATCCTCGCAAATGGGGGGTGGGTGGGGTGGGTGGGTGTGTCGTAGTCACCTATGGGTGAAAGACTCCCGCTGTGACGTAAAACAATAATTCATTCATTCATTCATACTGCAAATGGGTGAAAGATTCCCGCAGCGACATTAAACTCCATATTCACTCACTCACTCACTGTACCATGGCAATGCAGATATCATCCTTCTTGCATGTTTTACTGCAACATTCAACACAATTGATGTTGCACTTTTTCCTCTTGCCCTAAACTGACAAGCTGTGATACTAGTGAAAGAATCTTGAAAGCAGTTCTACATCCCAATAAAAATTCAAAAAAGACAACAACAAAAATCAAAAATCAAAATTCAAAATTCATGGTACAATGCTATTCTTTGAACACTCAAGACTGTAAATTTAACATGAACGCATATCTCAGCCTCACTCACTGTGCTTCAAGTATTTTGAATTAGTTTTGGATTGTTCCACTGAGACGATTTGTCTTGCGCAACCTCACTTGTTCCTCGATACCTTGAAAAATCTTGATCAAACTTAAACTTACACATGTTACAGGTAAAGTAAATCACATTTTATTTCTCAATGACATATACAGATCTAGAATACATTTCCAAATAAATTAAACTTAAATTATCCATTTTAATGTAAAATCAGATAAACGTAAGTATTAAAATATTCTTTTATTTATCAATGATGATCTAGAATAATTTTTCAAATAATAATTTAAAATTCACAATGCTTATTTCTCAAATTTTAATGTAAAATCAGATTACAGAATAGCGGGTCCATTTTCAAAAGACATATCCAAACATAATGTTGCAGACATAATGTTTCAGATGTAATGTTTCATGTTGCAGACATAATGTTTCAGATATAATGTTGCAGACATAATGTTTCAGATGTAATGTTTCATGTTTCAGATATAATGTTTCGGACGATGACAGCAGGATAATAAGACGTTGTTTCCTCAAATATTCACATTTTGTCGAGTGGCGTAATACCGAGAATATAGAAGATAGTGCTGATGATGTTGGTGGTGGCCTCGCACAGTAGGAGTCGGCTCATGTTGATCTTTATTATCTTCCCTGTGGATAACAAGAAAGAATATTTACTATTAAAGAAAACCCCAAATAAAAAATAATACAATTCAATAACAAAAATAAAAAATTAAAGAAAGAATATACATTATTTTGCTGTTAACTTTTGAAGGCATTGTTATCATTACCCAAAAAAAAAGGTGGAACTATGTGGGCGGTAACTAATGCCTGAACGAGTAGAGAATACAATAATCGGGTATCCAATTGAATATTTATTGTACCATAATAGTTAAATTTCCTCGAATTTGATTGGTCGAAATGGTTTTAAAAGTGTGAGTTACTCGCATTAACCCACACTTTTTCTTCATTAATCCATAGAAGAACAATCGGAATAATCACTGCGTAAGAAAACTTAATTGCCGGAACTATAATTAAATTACAAATAATAAAAATGGCTAACACGCATGCTGGTTTGATGACTATCTCAATTTTAGTACGGGAAGTTACAATGAAATCCTGGGAAAACTTGGCAATTGTTTCAATGAAGTGCTCTAATAGTATAAAGACCATGGTAAGCAATTTTGTTGTCACTACAGGTCCTTGGTATCGTTTCACGAAGCTCTACTATGAGTCTAGTCGATCGTGCTCTCGTACTCGTAGTGATCTCTTCTATGTATGCGTGGATCGTATTGAGAGAGCTCTATGGTCTCATACTGAATAAGAGAGATATCCTGGACGACAACTCAACTGACGTAGCATAGAATTTGACAATCAGGCAAACGAACAGTGGTTCTGTTGCGAACTAGCCTGCATACATAGTCCAGAATCTAGACGTCTATGGCAGCATATGCAGCATATGCATTCAGCTAATATCGAGCGCAAGTAGTGCGATGGTGGAGACGATGCAACTTTGTCTACGTGAATACATTGCTATGAATGATGTCCAAACCATCTGACGCATAATGATACTATAGTAAACTTTGAAGGACATGCATTCGGAAAAGTTATTTGTTTGTTGTTGTTTTTTAATTGATCGATTTACAGATTATAGTCTTTGAAGCCCTTGCCCAATATTTGACCTCCGGAAACCGCTGGCCTGCCATTCATCTTGGGCTTTATGAACAGTGACGGTACAACAATGAATTTAACAATCATGACAGTGGGATATGACTGGGCGCTTGTTTAAGAACAATCAGTTTCTGATACAATTGAGGAAACAAATGCATCGCAGTGATTGGGAACCAATTTATTTTGTTGTTCAACAATGCCGTGTTGCACCTAAAATTCGTCCGACAAAATAATTCGCTTTCAAATTTACAAATAAATCGATTATGGTACAATTTTGATAAACGGTTCCTATTGCAAATTTTCCATGTGGGAATTTTACATTAAACACCTCCGGATGACGTCGGTGTTTAGTGAAATTCCCACATGGTTAACCACGCTAACCTCACGAAATATTTGCAATAGGAACCGTGTATCTCCTAAACGTAACACGTTCCTTATACAGCGCCTCGAAAGTGTCGTACTGTACCTTTAACATGCATGGACGTCGATGATGAGTGTTCTCTTGTGTATGTACTAGTTTCCAACCAGGTATAAGATAGCACAAGACGAAATAAAACTCCATCAGATTAATGTTGTTATGTCATATAGCTTCTGTGCATTAAAGCATGTCAAATTAAGAAATCGTAGATTGAATTATAGCAATATATATATATCCGAAGAGTGCCCTCAAGACGTATATTAGACACAATGTCTATGTGGCAATGATATATCAGTAATATTTCGCAACGGAATTGGACAACGGAATATGCAACTTTGTTTGATTACGATATATCGGTAAATTATAAGAAGGTATTGTCTATATGTAAACGCGCATGGTGTCTAATTTATACTTATTGCTATGTAAGTAATTTAGCGATATAAGGTTGCTTCAGGGCGTTGATTTGGCGCAATATAAATGTTCACATTATTATTACAAGTATTTTAGTCCCGTATGCATTGCTACGTATGTACTCTGGTTTAGAGTTGCATAGCTCCATATTGCAAAACATGGACACAACACCGTGAACATACTATTAGATGTAATGCTAACGTCAATAGCCGTTAAAATAGCCGTTACTGTAGAGGACTGGTTTTAAACAACGCAATAGGGACGTGAACATTCCCTCTGCTGTGACTATGGAATAGTGGCTATAGTCAGGGAGCATCGCCCTTAACAACATGTGTTAATGATCCGGATCAATGATCGGTGTTTCCTGGAAATGACGGCAAAACATGGGGGCGGAGTTATATTCAGGGAATAATTGGGAGAATTAAACTGTAATCGCTGGAATAGTTGTTTTTATTAAATTGTGTTTTATTTACTTGTGTAAGTGATGGAAGAGCATTCCATTTCAAACCAAGCTTGCGTCAAGTATTAATTAATTAAACTTGTATTTATATATCTCTCTCGCCAAAGTTACAGATTTACTAGTTGGTGAATATGGAACTGATGAGTTAGGTAATTATAAATAATACTGCAAGGTAATTATCTCGTCTAGAACCAAGCGACCGGGACATTATCTCCAACAGAAATGTCACATCGTCTAGCTGGTTCCATTAACCGGAATCTCATGTTTTTGGTATTTAATTTTTTTTTTTAATTTAACTAATTTAAAAATTAAATTGGGGTATAGAGCCTTACTTTATCAAACAGAACTATCTCATCATCTAGCGAATTAACCTGAGAGACGTGTCTTCTTTTTATTTGGATTTGGGATGTAGAGAGTCGCTTTCAAGATTCTTTCACTTACACTTTGTCAGTTATAGCAGGAGGAACTCCGCAACATCCGGAGCGCTAGCACCAGCTGGTACTGACAGAACAAGGATGCTAACTGATGCATCCAATCTATATAGCGCCATAGTCTATCAGAAAGAGCCATATTCTATCAGAAAGGTTTAACTTTCGCGATCATTAATATCAGGCTCCGGGGCGAGATTTGAACCTGGCATTTTTGTCTTGAAAGGCTAACGTTCCACCATTGTGCTACCTCCCCCACTTCCGAAATATCGTATTCAAGGTAATACATCATAACAAGTCTACTTTATTTCAGTTTATTTCAGCATATATATTTAAAACATTAGCTCCATATTGAAGACATTAGTACGTGCCTACATGCACAGACACACACACACACACACACACACACACACACACACACATAAACACATACACACACGCACACACACTTTAGCTACGTAATAACAATAGGCCTATATATTGGCAATAATCACTTTGTAAACTACGCTCTTCTTCTTTAAACATTATTTGAACATAATATTAGCCAGTCAAAACCAGCAGCGTCTGATGATAAATGAATGCAAGTACAGAAACACATATGTACATAAGATGCAATGTAGACAGACGATCGATGAGATATCACGGACTGTTCAGGTGACTAACAAAGCACCTATGCACTCGAGAATCACTGCATTCAACAGACATGCATGCCTTCGCTCTTTTCTATTTCCATGATATTTAATTACCTCCAATTGACTGAATTGTGGCATTATTTCCTAGTATAATCCAAGACCCCAGGAACAATTGCCGTATCTCTGGACAGATTGGCTGTAACATGACAGTGAGTTCCTGGACAGAGTAGTTAGGCATGACAACACCGATCTGTTCATTAGCGGAGATAATGCCCTTCAACATATTGCTGATAATAACAAGTCACAACAGATTAACGAGTCTCTTTCTGAAGTCAATTGAAGTAGCTCTAAAATATATTTGTTCTTCTTATCAGAATATATGAACGGAGTACGTAGTAGAACATGAATAAAGACCAAGGACGAAGCTAATACTAATATTAAGTTAACATTAATCCTATCAATTTCGTGTACAAGAACATCAACTATAACATGAATTCTTGATCATCGGCTGACCGTCACTGAAACCGTATCCTCCGCCGGAAGTAACACGAATATCCTATGGGCAATGTAGTCTGTTGATCTCAATTTTAGAATCCGAGATATCTGGTTGTGACAAAACTGAAATCATCGTTACTGGTCATCACCTAGATCTCACGACACCCCGTCAAGTTCTTCGTCACGTTGACCTTTCTAAGACTATGGGAAGCTACCCTATGGAAAGCTTTTACAACCGTGCAAAAGCATCAGGAAATACTAGTAGGCTATATAGCATCCTGGTTCATGGTCAAACTTTCAGTGGACATTCATAATATAATAGACAGGCTAGCCATTCAATTGACCTATCGCGAAACCACGTCCCCTTGAAATGTCCCTCGAGACCTTTCACGTGCTTAGCATGCAAACATCAGGCCCCGTCATTACGAAACTTTTCTGAGTACGATTTCATACTCAACTCAGAATGTTGTTGATAAAACGTCATGTGACCTCATAACCCTAGACTCACAGCATACTCAGGCTATGACGTCACATGACGTTTTATTAACAAAATTCTGAGTTGAGTATGAAATCATTCTCAGAAAGCTTCGTAATCACGGGCCCTGATGGCATCACTCCAGAATATTCCTGTTGGTATTTTGATTCCATCATATAATTTATATAGCCGAATATATAGTTGTTATCTGCATTATGCTTCACTTCTAAGATGGTAGGACTAGTGTTTGACGGAAATTGACCACGTGGCTAATTAGGTTATGCCCAACTGCAAGCGTTGCTGTATTCTGATAGGCTGACGAGTACTATCGCTACATGGGTGATGATGATTGTTTTGCTTGTGTTTATGTTTGTACTCCTGTACCACACCATGTGTGTCAAAAGAAAAATAACAGAAGATGATGGAGCCTGACAACCCATGATAGGAGCCTGACAACCTATCGCGTTTTGTCAGTTTCGCTGGTAGCGATAGTACCCGGTAGCCAATCAGAATACAGCAACGTTTAAATTCGGACATAAATACAAAATATAAACGTCATGGATATTCTATCGAAAAACATATGCTAATTGGAAGTTTATAGCAGAGTTCGGTAAAGATCACCGGAACAAACATTCAGAGTGGGCTTCCCACATTCCCACACATTCTATAAAAATAAATAAATCAATTATTCGTCATCGGTTTTAGAAACTAGGGAATGCATATGGATCACAGATCAGATCGATGTTCCATCATTTATCAGCATAAACATATGCTGATTATGAATTATGAGGAAATACAAAATTAATAAACATAAAAATAAAATAAATACAAATACAAGTATGCCATTTAATTTGTTAGATAATCAACACATAGCATACAGGATAGAATGCTAATGTAAATTATATCCGTACATTACATTACCCTGAATACTTCGCCTAATGTGATGCCATGCTGTGAACAATACCAGACCTTTAGTCCGCAGAACAGTATTCCTGCAGGATTTCTTTGCATTGTGTCGGCCATTTGCACTCATGTGTTGTTATCAGGATCGGTAAGCAGTTAAGCATACGAAATCATACGGGTTCAATGGACGTCGATGACAAGAATCATGTCAATTGTATTGAGCGGATGATAAATTACGAAACCAGAGCTATCCTAAAATCGACAGGGATCTCTTGGGATTTAGTATTTTCTGTTCGCCGCTCATCGTGCTGTTCACCATTGTATCGAGGTCGTCCAGGTTGCACTGAGAAGTGTCCAGTAGACAGGTCGCTCTACTTCCGTTGACAATTAGTCCTGTTACGAAGAATTAACACAATTGTGGATTTGATCCTATTTGGACATTTTGATTTGAGAAAATATAATAATAATAATAATAATTACTACTACTACTACTACTACTACTACTACTACTACTACTACTACTACTACTAATAATAATATTGTTTATTATTGTGTCTTGTGCATTTACATATAAAATATTACAAAGTATTTAAGACAATTCACATCAGCACAATGATCGCTTGTTTAGTTATGTTTAGATTGCATTTGACAGCATTGTGATATTTTCAAACTGTTTGTTTTTATTCCAAAGCAAACCGATTATGTGAAAGTCACGCAGGTCTATAAAAATGGATACTCTTGTCGTAGAAAGTGACTCATTTTCTTGCATTTTACTGAATGTGCATGCATTGATGTGTTTTTTGGCTTCTTCTCGATCTCTACATGTATTAACTGCATCCATTGAAAGCTAAAGCATGTAAAGCATATTCGAAAATCTTCGTAAAATTAAATTCATAAACACTTGAGAGATATATTATATAACGTAGTCTTGATATTAGAGTGTAAGATTCTAGAAAGCGACTCTAAACCCCAATCCAAACATTATGTATATAACAATCCGACAGCGTGTGCTATTTGTTTTTAATCCAACAAGAAATAATCTTGGCATTTACAATATGATACTGACAGCCCTTACCCAACCGGATATAAAATACATATATCGATTAATCGATTAACAAGTACTACCTGTGACGGTGATGTTATTATTGGTGGATATTGTATGACCGCACTTGGGAGCCCTATTTGTTAATCTTGATACTATATGTTACAGCATAGTGATACTAAAAAACCCATTTGTTTTATTCCATAGCAATCGAAGTATATGGGTGTGTCAGTTCCTAACCTTCCTGATTCACATGAATATGGGCAATTATAAGCAGATGAGCATAACGCATGAATAAACTCGTGCCGTATATAGTATGCTTGCACCGTATATTATGGCCGATGGTATCACACTTCACAGAATCTGGGTCAACTTCAAACCAATATTTGACAAATTGAGCAATTATATACTCGGTAGTATATATTACAATAAATGTACACTTAACTTAATGACCAAAGTAAGCTTTCATTTGTATCAAAGATGCAACCTAGTAGCTTCTTATTAAACTTCTTATGAACTGTTGAAATTCATTTATTGTGTAGGCGAGTAATCAGGTATTCTTGTTGTTGTTCAAGAACAATAGTAGTGTTCTTATGTTTCTAAGTATGTATATACTCACTCATAAACGTCGTATGCCTGAAGTGTGCGTGATTTGACACATAGACTTTGAAAGTAATTGCATGTTGCGTCACAATATATCTGGTTCCGATCAACTAGTAAGCCTACATCATATATACACGAATAACCCAATATATAGATGAACAGACATGTATAGCCTTCTATATTTTACACACAAAAACAACAACATATTTTACACTAGTATTTGGAATTTCAAAAATGCAATTACAAATAATGTGAAAAATATATTATAAACATAATTCACGTTTACTCAAAATGTATATGTATTGTATTTCATTTTAGCTTTTGATGCTGCGGACATTGAATACTATTCTTTACATATATCTGAACGGTAGACTATACATAGTTTCAGAAGGCCAACCGCTCAAGTGCAAGTTACTCCCCTTGTTTTCGAGTAATCTAAACTTGTTTAATCCTCGTACTCTATGGGGATATTTTGAATAGAAGTGTTTGCGAACAAGGTGTGACACAGACTAATTTTCTAAACGGTACCAGACAATGCAAGTATTGGTTCAAAAACATTTGATCCACACGACTGTATCCGAGGCTACAACTTACGAACATCGCTCAAACGGTTGGAATATGTATTCAAATCGTTATTATGGGAGTTACTATTGGGATATATGCTAGAACTATGACATACCCGGAATGATGAGATGGACATGTGAATGATAACCTTGATGCGCCTTGAATGGCAGCTCAGGTTGTATACTCCCCAGGGAGTTGAGTGAAGGAATTTGAGTGCACAGATCCGTTAACCGGGGTAATAAGCACATTTAAGCAGTTATTCTGGATATTTGCGCTATATAAAATAATAAGTGAATAATAATAATAATGGACAAACAAATTTCGATCTGACACTAATTACGCTTGATTTATCCACCCAAAAGTTGTTATTTACTGATGTCCTTGCTCCCAAACATGTGATAGTTATCAATTTATTTAAACGTTCTGCTAATTATCTTGTTTAATAATCAACTGATCTATGAAGGAATTCTAAGAAAATCTAGTCATTTCACTTTGAATTCTAAGAAAATGTTGTACCACTTTGAGTTATGTCCCTTTGCATGGATATGAATAACAGCAAAAAGAAATACGACCACATTCAGGTTGACGACAGCTGGTAGTACACTCAGTTCAAAGTATATTGGTGTTGCAGTGGAATGTTGTCCATCATACAGCAGTTAAGGTTTTTTGGAAGTACAAACATGATTTTATGCATGTAAAATTAATGTACTTTGCAGTTGTAGCCAAGAACTAGACCAAAACAACCATGGTAGTAGTATACATAAATCCACTAAACACTGGACACCATTACACCAGTTTGAATTATTAGACATAATGCTTCTTCTGAGTGATTGTAGTTACTACCCATCTGACCAATGACCATGCTTTGAGTAACTTATACTATAGCGGGCTAGCCTGGTGATAGTGCGTTGGTAGAACGTTTGGACTTCGGAGACAAAGGTCCAGAGTTCAAATCCCACCCCAGGGGCCCGGCATCAATGTTCGCGAAAGTTACATTTCTGACGCGATATTCATAGGATGCGCTATTTGTAGAGTGGCAATGCAGTTATCATCCTTGGTCTGTCTGTACCAGCCAGTGCTCGCAGGTTTACTGCAACAATAATCACTATGGATGTTGCCGGTTTCCCCTTTCCCCAAACTGACAAGTCGTGATATTAGTGAAGGATTCTAGAAAGCGACTCTAGATAAACCCCAATTTAACAAATTAAAAAAGAGGAATTTATAGTAATTTATCACAAAATTCTATGATTTTAATGCGATTTTGTATCACTAATTCAGAACTAAACCACTTGGTCCATGGAGTTGAGAAGATGATTTTCATCATGAAGCTTTTTTGAGATGATATTATCTTTAGATTTAATAAAAGTGTATTTATTATTCATATCTCTTATATACACATCCTTAGAAACTTATGACTATGTGCCAGTTTAACATCCATCAAGGGTATTTAGGCATATGGCCATGTGTTTCAGAACATAAATTATACCTTGGTAACGAAATACTGTGTTCTACGTTTCAGCTAATTTCAGAATCGTTTGATGTCGGAGAGATACCGTTGGAAAACCAAGACCCTGTTTTCAGAAGTGAAGACATTCACATTAGGAAATTTATAAAGAGAGATGTGTCAGATGTCACGTGACCTGAGAACTCAGTTTATGACATATTTTTTTTATCCATGAATTTATTTTTTAATATGCTCATTGACTTTTTTTGATATTTTGAGAAATTGGGCAACGGAAGCTGGTCTCATAAAACTTTGGACAGATGCATAGTGTCTGGAGGTGTGGCCATATCATTGGTGTTTGACTAATACACTGATGAAATAAATCGACGAGACATTGTACATTCATCATGAATGAATCAGAGTCATACGGTTTGCACATGGATTTTTCTGTTCATACCTTGATGAATTTAAAAAGAATTGCAGTCAATCCTTATATACATTGGCAATTACACTACACCTTCTGCTGGTACTATGGGTATCATCAATGAATAAACAAAATTATCCTACAAAAATCAATGCTGCCTCAGAAAGATTGCAGAAACCATGTCAGCATAGATAACATTGAGATTATGAAATGTTTTGAGTATGAGTTCAATATTTTAGGCAGTCAAACTGTCATTCTATTCTATCGCTTAGTAGGCCTTGTGCAAATATGCAATTGGAAAATGTAACAAATAACATAGTTCATGTACAATATAACTGTAAAATGAATTTATTTACAAGTGAGTACTAGACTGTCTCACTGTAGCACACAAATGGCAAAATACAACTCAAATATAAATTGTATTGTTCAAAATTGAATTCATGTGAATCTAAGTGTAACATTTTAGCTGTAAATGTATTGAATATCCAAAGTAAATATTTGTATGTCGTATTTCTTCATGATATCAGTAGATTACAGGATACACACTAAATGGATGAAGCAGACATAAAAGGCATTGAATGACCTGAAACATGGTTCGAGCATTGACACTATCACATATCTATTTATTGCTATGTTTCTGCGTGGCTTGGACAAACTGACTTTTGGAGAAACAAATTATGCAATTTTATTTGAATTTTATTTCATATTTTGAAATGAATGATTTATGAATTGAAATGCTAGCATGAATGTGTGTACATATATATATGCAATAGTAATATATTAAATTTCAATTTCCTCATATTGATGAATATTGAAATAAAGTCTGAATTGAAAATATCAAATTATGACTTTAGTCCATGTTCAACTTGAATCTTAGTCCAGGAGCAGCCCGGTATCGGAATGTACCAGTCCATGTTTGGTTTTCTGTGTCCGTAAAATATCCCTCTCCCTCCATTCTGAAACAAGATTGATTGATTGAATTAATGTTTTACGTCGCGGCGGGAATATCTCACCCATAGGCGACGACTCTGAAACAAGAAACATTATCTATACCATGTATACAGTGTATACAAGTCCAGCAATTTCACTGCCAGACATGAGGACTCATAAGTCTGAGGAGTTACCCGTCCTCACATATGTTGGCCAGTGATCAATTATATATATATACATCTTAAAAAAAGAAAAAAATACAAAAAAACAACGCTATGCGGGTGTGCAAGGCTAAAAGTTTACCAGTCCTCGCTGAAAATAACCCAAACAATTTTGTTATTGAATTTAGATTGAATTATGTTGATGAACTTTGGGGGGGAAATTGTATTTATTACTCAATCAGTAATTTATCATTATTTAGTAGGCAATGTTATTGAGGTCATGGCACAAATAATTAAAATATATAAGGATTTGCGTATCTACCTGTTTTCTACAAACTGTCCCTCGTAATGTGAACCATTAGGCCAGACATATTTCCCGCGTCCGTGGAACTGATTGTTGTTGAACTCTCCCTCGTAGATGCTACCATCGGGTTGAGAGAGCTGGCCTTGACCGTTCATCTTGTCCGCTGCCCACTGGCCATCATATACCACTCCATCCACTCTGGTGTGCATTCCGCTACCGTTCCTCTCCAGTGACCCCTGCTCCGAGCGACTGTACTCGCCATCTGTAACATGGACCCATGACCTTGTATAATACTACTACTATGCAGTGCAGTGGTAGAACGTTGGACTTCGGGCTTCGGAGCCAAAGGTTCCAGGTTCAATTCCCGTCCCGGAGGCCCGGCCTCAATGATAATGTTCACGAAAGTTACCTTTCTGACGCGATATTGATAGGATGCACTGACTGTAGAGTGGCAATGCAGCTACGACATCCTTGATCTTGTCAGTACCAGCCGATGCTCGCAGGTTTACTGCAACATTCAGCACTACAGATGTTACGGGTTTCCTCCTGCCCTAAAACTGACAGGTCGTGATATTAGTGAAAGATTCTAGAAAGTGACTTTCAACCCCAATTAAAAAATAAATAAAATAATAATAATGTGTGCATTGGTATCGCACCAAATCCATGTGCGAAAGCATGCTCAGAGCTATATTATTACCCCGGTCAATAGATCAGTGTGCTCTCGTGTTTCTTCTCAACTACCTGGGGAGTACAACCCAAGTTGCTGTTCAAGGTGTTGGAAGTTTATTATTCATATAAATTATACAGTTTTCAAAATTATAATATGTCTTGGACAATGGACAAGTTCACCATTGGACAATATATACTCAGGTCTCTGATTTTTAAAATTTCATTGTTATCACCTTTTTACTCATTCTTACAATAAAAATAGCATGCTTCCATGCATAGAACAAAAGTTCAGCAGATACCTAATACTATAAACATCATTCAATCCAATTAAAATGGTCACAGGGCTTAGATCCACACTGCTCAAGTCCACCCAGTAGGATGAGATGACATTTTAAAATATTAACCTTCTATATATAGTGCTTGAAATGGCAGCTGGGGTTGTTTACTCCTCGGGGTAAAATTCACAAGGTGAAATTAGAGGCAAGGTGAAATTAATGCACACTGATTCATGACTGACCAGGGTATGAAAAGTATATCAAATAGAGAGGCTGTATAATCGTACACTACCATATTTATCTCCATTAGCAAACATGTAGACACCCTTCAGTTTCTCATCTATGCCAATTTCACCTTTCTTCTTATCTTTCTTCTTTTCTGAAATATATAATTAGTAAAATATTCCTCATACAACTTTGAACACACATTTAAATGTAAACATACATAAATTATTTGTACTGTAATAAATGGTTGATCCTTGGCGATCTTGTACTGTAGTAATATTACTAGTTATTCCCACATTTATGAGTTCAAATTAAAACCAACGTTATTCTATAAATGGTAATTAAGCTATTGAATTATGTGACATTCAGAGACGTAATACACACCTCCAGGCATATTGTAGATGGTTGTGTTGATCTACGGTATGGGCGCGGCCATTTGTAAATAGTTACCAAGGATACACTATATTCGTTGCCACCGTTCGTACCCGATAAAATCTTGCACGAGGTCAACAAAGTATGACATGAACATATAGAATTGTTAAATAATTAATATATCTGAAACTATAATTTTAAACTTTATCATTATTCCTGAGGAAAATACCAAGGAATCGAGCCGTATACGTATCGACGACAAACACAGCAATATTTATCAAGGTCATTTCAAAAAGGTCAACGAAGTATACTATAGACGGGATGACTAATATCAATATCTATTAATTTATGTGGACCCGCACGTGCAATTTATCAATATCAATATGAATGCTGTTAGATGAACGTTCAGAACAATATATACATAGAGGATATTCAAGTTTGTTCTCGTGAATACCATCGAGTGGAGTGGGAGAGTCGATATTTACACGCG
>JAUTBV010099899.1:0-16133 GCA_032361325.1 Lepetodrilus fucensis | reverse complement strand
CTCTACTGAACATTTTGGTACCCATGAAAAATTGTCCTGGGGGGGGTGCATGGTAGGCCTACTCAGCTCCCGGGCTACAATGTTTTCGATTTTTAATGGATTTTAAAAAGATTCTTTGAAAATTGCTACTCTAAATGTCAAAAACCAAAAAAAAATCGAAACAATTGCTAGCCTATGAAACTTCGTTGATAAGGACTACCTTAACCAATAACCAAGTTGAGATAACTCTTCTGATTTGCACGTGGGCATGCGCGCACACAGAGTTAACGATAACAGTTTTATCACAACAGCTACACACAGTTGCATGTGTGACCGCGTACAATCTTGCTTATCGTGAGTCGATGATTCAAAGTCTGCGACCATTCAGGTGTATATGTAGCATATACGTTTTCCCTATCGCGACGATTCAGTTGCAAGTGTAGCGCCATCCTCGAAAACCCAGGCTATTATGACTACACTAACCTCCGTCAAATAATATTAGTGTAGTCATAATGGCCTGGGTTTTCGAGGATGGTGTAGCGCAGGCATTATTCCGATACTGTAAACTATTTAAGGAACAATAAATGACACTTACAAACTAATTACACAATGCTTGACCACTGTACAACTTTGTAACGGTGTTTAAAAGCTAAGGACTTGTAAATGTTTCAATTTTCTTTTATTCAAAGGCATAATATGTTGACAAAGTACAATGGAGTCCGTATACACATTTCATGTGGATTTCCAGCATCCAGATAATTTGGGGAGGAGAGACCATTTATCCATGATGTCCATGACCACCGTGTCCGTGACCGCCATGTCCGTGACCTCCGTGACCACCGTGTCCGTGACCACCGTGTCCGTGCCCGCCATGTCCGTGCCCGCCATGTCCGTGACCTCCGTGACCCCCATGTCCGTGACCTCCGTGACCTCCGTGACCTCCGTGACCTCCATGTCCACCATGTCCGTGAGCAGTAGCCAAGACCATCATTGCTGCAAGAGCTGTATATACAACAACGAGACAATGTTGTCAGACATGATAGACTATGAGAAGAGAACATGAACAACGAGATAACAAGAACTATATATAATATATTAAATGTAATTTTAGATAATTAATAAACGCTATTTCTTTGCAAACAACAGTAAACTCACCAAGACAAGCAGCGGAAATAAAGTTGAGCAGTTGCATTGTTACAGTTGATGTGGTTTAGAATGATGATTGTATAATCAATTTTGTCTCTTATATATAGGAGCTTGCTTTCAAGGAAATGCGCAGGTACGACCTCATTATGATATGATTACATAACCCACGTTGCGATATCACAGTTGGATTGAATAGATATATCAAATAACTCTGCAGAAACCTGCAGTAATCTTAATTGAAGCAGTTGTATAATAGTATATAATACATTAAATTAAATTAAAAAAATATATTCCAAATAATAAATTAAAAACATAACAATTTTGTAAAAATATATTCATATTACTTTAAAGTCACATTAGGATGCAAACACCCTCTGAAGAGAAAATATAATATTTATCCCTAATTGTATGTTATTTTGTGGAACAATTATCATGTACAGTTACAGTAATTATACCACAACGTCTAATAATAATGCCGTTTCACTTGCTTTTGTTTGTCCTGTTATGCCATGCACACATTCTGCTACATATTTAAAAACAAAATGTCCTATGTTATATATAGGAGGTCGGAACACGGCTCCTATCTTTATCATTCAGTAATTAATCGAGTAAAGGTACTGTATACAATGATAGCTAATTGACCATGCTAATTAATGTTCATACGAATTGTTACTTGGAAATAATGTGCATTTGATTTGCACACAATTGTGCTTTATTTACCTAATGTAAATACTGCTTACATTCGTCATTTCTCACTAGTTATAAATGTTTTCAGTATAATTGAATTAGTTTACATGGCAATTGGTCACGGTCCAAATTTGAACCCCGTTCGCCCACCATTTAAATAAACTATTTACAAAAATAATAATTTTAATTTAAAAATAAAGAAGCCTTCTGGGGTATAAGAACGGATTCACTTGGAAACACATAAATAAATATTGGGATGAAATACCAATTTCGTACTCTCACTCAGTGAGGAGTGGCCTAACATGTTTATTTCACTTTCCTACTCGCAGCATTATTTGATGGCTAACATATGTTCACTCATTAGATAATGTAGCCTACACCCACTGCATCTGATTTTGTTTTATAGTGACATCATTTAAGACATACGGTATCCTACATAATAGCTTTGGCGCTTGAACATATACCAACAATAATGTAAAAATTATAATGATTGTTCTTACAGTGAATGTTTCAGTTTTCAGTTTTCCTTTTTTCAAAGATGTATTGGCCAACAAGAAATGTCATTATAGAGTCTGTTCAAAATCGGCTACATTCTGTAATTCATGAAGGTTTTCAGTATCCGCATAATGTTACCACCGTGACTATATATTTGATCTTATTATACCATATACAGTATACCCAGCAGAAGTCTTCAATGTAAAACAAAATTCTACCACCCATGAATTATATCTGTTCTTTATACCATATACAGTCTACCCAGCAGAAGTCTTCAATGTAAAACAAAATGCTACCACCCATGAATTATATCTGATCTTATTATACCATATACAGTATACCCAGCAGAGGTCTTCAACGTAAAACAAAATGCTAGTTTTCGTTTCAGTTTTCCTTTATTCAAAGATGTTGGCAAACAAGAAACGTCATTATTGAGTCTGTTCAAAATCGGCTACATTCATTAAGGTTTCCAGTATCCAGATAATGTTACCACCGTGGGGAATGGATGCTCGATCGTATTATAGCCCAGTAAGTCTCTCAAGTGATAGTACACTGTATAACTATCCTACATGCGCACCTTCTAGCATCCTCGCAGACCAGCGGTACTTATTTTTACACCAACTTAATCGGGAAAATGATTTTGAATCTTGGCTGGTTGTTTGCGCAAGTTTTCCTCTAGATGTGTGCCAGTGGTACGTATTTCCGTTCAGGACTCACTTCGTGTGGGTACCCCCTGGTAGGTCTACATATCTAGAGAGAGACACTTGCGCAAACAATCTAGGAGCTAGAAATAGAACAATGATAATGATCCATTTAATTGGAAAGATTTTTACACTAACTTCATCGGGAAAATTATTTTGAACCTTGGCTGGTTGTTTGCGCAAGTTTTCCTCTAGATGTCTGCCAGGGGATATCACACGGGGCCTGCTTTTTTTTCTAAAGTAGATCCCCTGTTTGTTTTAAATTTATAAATAATACAGGAGTTTGAGCCTAGTTTGCTTTAAGTTTTCGTGAAAACGGACCCAAACCACTGTCGATTCTGGTTATGTACATCTACAGCATGGGAAATGGCGCTTTAACAGTATTTTTAACATTTCCACTATATAATTTTCAATGTTGGTGTTTTGGTTTCTACGTCACAAATCTAATTAGCATGATTTTCACCCTGAGTGTGCGAGTATGATCTTCTAACTCGAGTTATTCCGATGGTGTAATATACTTTAGCAACAATAAAGTACCTTTCCAAACTGATCACAGAATGCTTGACCAATGTAAAAACGATTTAACATTATTTAAAAATTAAGGACATATTTATGCTGCATTTTATTTTATTTAAGGACATGCTGACAAAGTCCGTTTACAAATTGCACGTGCATTTCCAGAATTTCCAGAATTTCTCAATGATGTCCGTATCCATAATATCCGTCCCATCCGTCATCATGTCCGTGTCCATGATGTTTGTGATGACCAGCGCTGGCAATGCCCATCATTGCTGCAAGAGCTGTATGTACAAGAAAGACAATATATGGTTATTAAAATTGCCATTTTAAGCATATAGATACAATAATATTGAAATATGAAACATAGAAACATGATATTAATAGGAATGATAGATCAAGAATATAATATAAGCAATAGTTAAGACCATCATTGCTGCAAGAGCTGTTTGTACAATAAAGAGAAAATATATAGTTATTAAAATTGCCATTTTAAGCATATAAGAACAATAATATTGAAATATGAAATATATAAAAACATAATATTAACAGAAATGATAGATCAAGAATATAAGCATTGCAATTCTTAATATTCAAAGTCAACTCACCAAGACCAACAGCAGAGATAAAGCTGAACAGTTTCATTGTTGCAGTTGATGATATTTCGCAGTTATGATTATATGGTATCAAATTGTGTCTTATATAGGAGTTTGTTTTAAATTAAATGTGCAAACACGACATTAATATAATATGATTGCATAACTACATAGCAACGTAACAGCTGGATTATGCATTATGAATATTATATTATATCATAGCTCAGCTGAATACTAATATGTACAGGTATCACGTGTACATGATTGGTAGGTTATTGATGAATATATTAAATTGACACGGATTATGATTTAAAATAAAACTGTTAATACAATGGCATCTTAAAGAATGAATATGCCACATTCTACCTCATTATATTGTAATATAGGTTCAATAAATATATAAGTGTATTTAAATCTGATATGGTGTATTACTATGTTTAATTTAATTTTGTGATTAAAAGCAAAACAAAACATATTGCATTCATATTAACGTTGTCCGTGACCACCGTGTCCGTGACCACCGTGTCCGTGACCACCGTGTCCGTGACCACCATGTCCGTGACCACCGTGTCCGTGACCACCGTGTCCGTGACCACAGCGTCTATACCAGTTGAAAAAAAGCATCTGACGTTGTATAGATATAATCATAATTCATACAAATCTGTGCATAACAGTTTATGAGTCGGACTCCAGAATTTCAGTAGTACACATGAATTCTTCGTCTATCAGAACCAACCGGTGCTCGCAGGTTTACTGCAACATTAAGCTCTACTGATGTTGCGGATTTCCTCCTGCCTTAAACTGACAAGTCGTGGTATATAAGTCTAAGAATCTTGAAAGCGGCTCTAAAACCCCAATTAAAAATATAATAAATGAGAAATATAAAATTATAAATGTTTGACCAATATATATAATAAAATACATATTTTCGTTTCAATTTTCATTTATTCAAAGATATGTTGACAAACAAAATGCAAGGTATGGAGTCTGTTAACAATTGATAGCTTCTCATATTCACGACGGTTTCCAGTATCCAGACACATTCACTTGATCAGACAAATCATCACTATAATACATAAACATGTACTCTATGTATAAATCCATTTATCTTGATCAAATGTTATATATTGTATTATCTGAATGCTTATCATGTCGATGTTTGCGGTTTTTATGCGAATGCAATTTAAGATTCGACTTAAACTTATAAGAAACATGCGCCACAGCTGGTACATGTTATGGCAGTAATGCTCTTCAATATGACGAGATGACTAACCATTCTCCAGTAAAAGACTTGTCGGTAAAGTTATGCCATTATAGGCAAGCAAATCTAATTGACATGAACTGTTGATTCGTTTACGATATTCTTTAATGTGTAGTGTACCAGAAACGAACATAGCTTTAATATACTTATAACTATATACAGTATATAACCTGTTGAGGCTGATCCCTGCTTGAGCAATTCAGTTACTGTCAAATATGTTTGTAATAATAAAGGCGATTTACAATGCTGGACCAACGGACAGCTATTTAACACCAATTTAACAGCAACGCGCTTATTAATGTTTCAATTCTTCTTTATTAAAAGACATGTTGACCAACAAAGTAAAATGTTTACAATCAGTTAATGATCCATTTATAATATGATAACTTGGAGAGTAGCGTCCATTTATCCGTGATGTCCATGGCCACCGTGTCCATGACCTCCATGTCCGTGACCTCCGTGTCCATGACCTCCATGTCCGTGACCTCCGTGTCCATGACCGCTATGTCCGTGACCTCCATGTCCGTGGCCTCCATGTCCGTGACCTCCGTGACCACCATGTCCATGAGCATTAGCCAAGACCATCATTGCTGCAAGAGCTATTTGTACAACAAAGAGCAAATGGTATTATCAAGCTTGTCATGTAAAGTTATAACAAAAACAGGAAACAAATAAATTAGTAGGCCCTACTAGTAGATAGATAGATATATATATATATATATACAATAAAATATATAATAATTTAAGATCAAGAATATAAAACCTTATTTTTTTCGAATCACAAACAACTCACCAAGACCAACAACAGAAATAAAACTGAACAATTGCATTGTGTACAGACGGTATGTTTTACAATGATGACTGTATTTTAGCAAGGTTTGTCTTATATAGAAGTTTGCTTTCAAGGAATTGGGCAAACACGACGTAGATATGTCACAGTTGGATTGTGATCTATTGATAGATACCACAGAGCTCAACGGACATATACCATTAGCACTAAATATAGATGCAGTTGATCGGTTATGGATAAATACTTATTCAGGTTTATTATACCTTATTATAGCTCAAAAGTTGGCCAGATTGTTATTTGAAATTGTTATTTCAGATTAATTGAGCTACATTAAGTTATTACACTGTATATTTGTGCCTTCATATACGTTTTCAGTATGTCGTATATATACACTTACTTCAGCAAAATGTAAATCTAAATATGTATATTAAACCCAGATATTTTAGGAAAGGTTTCAACAAATCTTAAAAGCGTCTCTAAACTTAACCTCAATAACAAAACCAAAAAAATAACAAAAATTAACAATTAGATGAGTGTACTGCTTTAATTATTTAATATGATTTATGATTAAAGCTTATAATTAATATATGTCTGCAAACCTGTGATAAAGACTTTGGTAAAAAGGAAATCAAGAATAATAAAATACTGTATCTGGTTTAATCACAGTGTGCATTCTCTGCACGATAAATACTATTATTATTGCTTGAATGCATCTTCAAGTGCAATCTGCATATAATTATATATTAATTCAAACTGTGAACTCCCTATGTTGTTTATGTAATCATAACGCACCGATGTAGAACGTGCATATTTCTCCGTATACCAGCTCCTATATAAGACGAAAGTTGATGATGTTCTTTATTCCTTTGTAAGACTGTATCAACTGTACAACAATGCAACTGTTCAACATTTTGGCTGCCATTGGCCTTGGTGAGTTGAGGGAGAATGAGAGAGAGAGAGAGAGAATAAGATAGTGTGTGAAATATGAAGAGAAAAAGAGAATGTGGGAGAGAAAGGAGGAAGAGAGAGAGAGAGAGAAAGAGAGTGAGAGAAAGAAAGAGGGATATCAACGATATTTGCATTCTGTTTTGTGATTCGAAAAAAATAAGGTTTTATATTCTTGATCTTAAATTATTATATATTTTATTGTATATCTATCTATCTATTAGTAGGGCCTACTAATTTATTTGTTTCCTGTTTTTGTTATAACCACATGACAAGCTTGATAATACCATTTGCTCTTTGTTGTACAAATAGCTCTTGCAGCAATGATGGTCTTGGCTACTGCTCATGGACATGGAGGTCACGGAGGTCACGGGGGTCACGGACATGGAGGTCACGGACATGGTGGTCATGGATGTCACGGACATGGTGGTCACGGACACGGTGGTCACGGACATGGTGGTCACGGACATGGAGGTCACGGACACGGTGGTCACGGACATGGTGGTCACGGACACCATGGATAAACTCACTGACCTGCGACCATACGCCTACCCCCCGATTCCCAATTGTCTGTAGTCTGGAAATCAATTTTAAACCATGCATTTTTGTTTGCCAACAATTTGAATAAAATTATACACATAAATGTATATGTGTTTGTTTAATATAAGTCTGGATGAAGCTTAGTTATGCAAATTATGTTTAGCTGAGCAGATTATTCGAATTCTGAGAATAATGAAGTTTATTCTATTGATGGACAAAAGTAACTATCTGTCCCGGTTCCAGTGTGACCCTTGAGCTGCAAATGATGAATTTGATATATAGTAGCATGTCAATCTAGAATCCAGTTAAGGCTTCATCTAGCGGACTAATGACGGAAGATAGATAACTCAGTTTGGTTACTCATTAGCAGATGCATTGCAATTTCAATATGAACAACACCCACTCATTTCATATTCTCAACTCACTGGGGAACATAACACCCAAGCTGCCATTTAATAATTTATATATAATAATGGATTGTGAGTCCAACACTCTACTCACTGAGCCAAAAGGGTACCGAGTAACCATCATACAGAGAGGGGGAGAGAAGGGGAAAGAGAAAGAGAGAGAGAGAGAGAGAGTTTGTTTTGTCAATGGAATAAGTTATCCCACAGTGTGTTAGTGCTTTGTTTGTATCAATAATGTAATTGCCGCTGTAAGACATAGTCACTCATTCTCTGTTAACGGTTACAATTTCCAAAACCGATTTTTTTTTTTAAGGGGTTGATCATACGTGACGCTCATATTAAAATACAGTCAACCACAGAGCGACAATCATCCACATTCTTGCACAGTAGTTGTTATGAAGTCTTAAAAAAACAACGACTCGTGAAGTTTGAGCTATATATTTATGTCAGTATTGCTTGTCAAGACAGAACCAAATATACGCGACTAAATTTACGTGACAAACACATTTTGTAAGTCCGTGCAATTTAACTTATTAGTCCGCAGCAGCTGATCCAGGTGGACTTAGGGGTCTGAAGACCTATGCCCTAGAAAGGGGTCTTAGGCCCCATGTGTGCTGCCATTGTTTTGCTTTACATATAATAAAGCGAGAGAACAGCGTAACTAAATCAAACAAATATTAATTCTACGATTATTCTAGGATATTAACGATACTCATCGTTCACGTTTCATATAAATTAGGTCTAATTAGAAGTGAATAATTATAACCTTCAGTACCTCTAATATTCAAGGCATCCGCTAAAAAATTACAGGGGTGACTAGTTTACAACATTACAGTATTCCGAATGCTTGTATTTTGGATTTCACACGCTGAAGGTTCATATTTGCAATATAAATTATTTTCGTTACAAAATTCAATAATTTATTTTCCCGTAAAACGAACATGCAATTGTAACCGTTAACGGAGAATGAGTGAGTACACTGTATACACGCGATGAGCAATTACAGATTACTATATTAGTTCCAAAATATGAAATTTTCTCCGATCTTTATATGATTTTGAAAGAATATTTTCAAAAATGTCTTCATTTTAGAACAAAACCCCGAGCTGAGCATGAGTTCGTACCCAAAAACGTTTCGTAATATAGAAGTACAAAACACGTTTCCATTCAGATAAGAATATAATACCAGTATTATTAAGATTACCAAACAAGCAAATCTAATTAACACGAAATCATTGTTAATGATCAAATGTATTACTCCTCAACTTGCAGAGTAGCAGAAAGGAACAGAGACTTAATGTAAATATATACATTCTACTGAGGGTTATTGCAAAATTGAGATTTCAAGCTGCCCGATAGTTTATAAATAGTAAATGGGATTTCAAAATTGATTGAACAATGTTTTACCAATGTAATGTTATTAAACACGAATTAACACCAAAGCACATAACTATATTTCAATTTTATTTTATTCAAAGACGTATAGACAAAAGTACAATGGCATCAAGTGGATTTCCAGCACCCAGATACTTTTATGTAGTACAGTTATCCATGATGTCCGTGACCACCATGTCCGTGACCACCATGTCCGTGACCACCATGCCCGTGACCTCCGTGTCCGTGACCACCATGCCCGTGACCTCCGTGTCCGTGACCACCATGCCCGTGACCTCCATGACCACCATGTCCGTGACCACCATGCCCGTGACCTCCGTGTCCGTGACCACCATGTCCGTGACCTCCATGACCACCATGTCCGTGAGCACTAGTCAAGACCACCATTGCTGCAAGAGCTACGTGTACAAGACAGAAGATATAAAACAACGGTCATTAATAGTGTCAAACATGTGAAGCAAAAATGATCTAGAAGCAAAAGTTAATTAAAATAGAAAATATAATAGTCAAAGGAAAATAGGTTGAGAAAATAAGCACCAACTCACCAAGACCAACAGCAGAAACAAAGCTGAACATTTGCATTATTACAGTCGATGTGTATCACGTTAATGACTATCTAATGTCATTTATTGTCTTTTATAGGCTTATTTTCAAGGAAATATGCAAACACGACATGAATATCATGATTACATAACTACATAAAGATGACACAGTTGGATACACCATGGATCATGCGGATTTTATACTTATACTTTATTCTATACAGTTGGTCGTTTATTGATGATCATATGAAAGGGTCTATAGGAAAAGTTAAAGGTGTACTCAAAACTGAAAGGCATACTATCACAGATTAAATTGTCGTTTTGGACCGAATTGGAGTTGAAAATGCTCTTAGCATACATATATCCGCTTTTGTACCACCAAATATCGTTTTGCCGCCGTAGAATAGGTAAAATTCCATTGCAGTTTACACTTCTTGTATAACCCGAATTTAATTATATTAAAGGTATTCAAAAGCAAAGCGTTTATTTGTTTTATTTTCCTTTATTCAACAATAAGTTGACAAACAATGTACTATGGAGTCCGTAATAACTAATGAAGCATGTGGTTTTCCAGGTGTAAACCCTGAAAGGCATATATAATATCACAGATTAATGCCTAGGTCACATTTGCCACGGCGGCCGTAGGTTCTAAAATATCTACGGCCAATAGCAATTATACGGCTGCCGCAGCATTCCCACGGTCAAATCCTGTAGCAGTCACATATGTTAGGGTAGCAGCACGGCCTATTTTGAATTTGTCTACAATCTGTATGACAGATATGAGAGATAATATACACTGTACATGTGAACACAAACTGGAATACATGTATATGTGACTAAAATCAGGCAATGTGTAGAATGACTGAAATGTTCAGTGAATTTTCATTCACAGTCAATTTCCTTAATGCCTGAAATGAAAAACTGACTTAATTTATTTGGCTGATTGACTGGCATGAGTTTTATGAAAGTAAATGAAGATTATTTATAGGTATTCCCACATAATTGCATACATTTACATATGTTTTCACACTAAATCGTGTCAATACATATAAAAATGTATGCACTATTTAAATTTTATTTAATCAAACTCATACGGCCTATACAACATAGGGATACGCCGTAAGGCGACCGTGCGGCCACCGTAGATCTTCTACGGCCGCCGTAGATATCTCATAATTTCGTGGGGCTACGGCCGCCGTATCCTAGCTGTAGAGCAAATGTGACTTAGGCATTAGGCATTAGTTGTCGTTTTAGACCGAATTGCCAGTTTAAAATGCAACGTACATGCACGCTCTTAGTATACATATAATCGCTTTTGCAATTTCAATTTCATTTCCTCTTTTACCACTAGCACCACCAAATATCGTTATGTCGCCGTAGGTTAGGTAACATTCCATTGCAGTTTACACTTCCGGTATAACCCGAATAAAATACCATAAAATCTCACATTTAATGTATTCAGGTGTACCAAGTAAGTTGTAATATTGTCACTTGTCAGCACTATACCCATCATGTTTAACTCACGGCACACTATACCACTATACATATTATACGTGGTCATTTCTGAAACCTCACATATCCTAATGTATCTAGCCCGAAATTCCTCTGGTATCTGTCGACCGAAACCTACTTATGATATCGGCATGTCTCCACTAGTCTATGTAATGCCAAAAAGAAAATGCTCATCAATTTTGGTATATTGGCCACTCATGGAATTGAATGATTTATCAGATCAAAAGCGTTCATTACAGGACTATACTCAACGTGCCCATTCTGATACGTGTAAGCTGCTCTTTAGACGATCTTTTCACAAAACAAAATAAACATATACATACTGTATACCAGTAAGATTTGTCCTTTACCCCGGTACTTCCATCACTTGACATATATATCCAGGGTCAGTCACGTGGCAACACAGAAAGTCATCTTCCGAAACCATGTTTATTAAAGGCATACAGTACTGAAATGCATACTGCAAATTGATGCATGTCGTATAGATTACAAAGACAAAAATATGCATGTGCATGATTATATATCTAATACAAGCAGGAAACAATACAATCAATATAGTGCAATTCTGGGTAATTGTTGTAAGTGATTAAAGTATCAGTCTTTGTTGAATTGCTGGTATCGAGGAGCCGTAAATGAACTAGTGTTTGAACAATACAAAGTTATGTCCATTGGTTTTTCTTAGGATAATGGCGCTTCACAAACATCTACTATAGTATTGATACTTTGATACTATTGATATTGCTTCACAAACAAGCTCTTCACAAATAGCATTTTACAAGATCAAGCACATCAATGACAAGCACATCATTAACATAAATATTGGGGCGAGTGGTAGCGCAGTGTTAGAATGTTGGACTTCAGAGCCAATGGTTCTAGGTTCAGTTACCTTTCTGACGCGATATTGATAGGATGCACTGTCTGTAGAGTGGCAATGCAGTTATCATCCTTGGTCTTGTTAGTATCAGCCGGAGCTCGCAGATTTACTGCAACATTCAGCGCTACGAATGTTGTGTGTTTTCTGTTGCCATAAACTGACAAGTCGTGATATTAGTGAAATATTATACGAAAGCGACATTAAACACCAATTTAAAACACACCACATACACACACACGCGCACACACACACAAGCACACACACACACACACACACAACACACCACCTACATATTGATAAACAACTACAAGCAATTATATAATATCATATAGGCATATATACTTCTAAATTAATAATTAAAATTATCAACAGTCCACAAGAGGACACGCACATATATACGTACAGAGATTTACATAAATCTGATCACGTGTCAAACTCACTCGATAATGAATCATTAAATATCTCTATTGTTATCATTCTTATCATTATCATCATCAACTTTATCATCACCAACAACATTAACGTCATTACCATCAACATCATCAACAACAACAACAACAACAACACATTCTTCATTTAATATAATTTACCCAGGCATACTACATATTATTAATATTGTTAGCATCATTATCATTGTCATCATAATGAAAATTGACATTGATTAAATCAAGAGTCCTTCCTAAATACATGTATATATACCTAATGCAATACAAACACATTCAGCAATCATGAAATATATAAACAGCTTAAACGATCAGATATTAATAATAAAATAAAACCAGTTGAGCTAAGTGAAGCGTCTAGATTTCAAACTATTGACTGTAAATGTTATGTGTTCATGTAATGTGTTCTGGAACAATGTTTCATTCTCAATAGTCGCTGTCATCAACATGTAGTCAATAGCAGGTGATAGATCCACGGGGTACCATCTCTAACATGAAAACATGGAAAGTTAATATACGGTATGTACATCTATGTATATATGGCACGCAAGGTCTGAAGTCTTGTTCCTGTATGTATACATATCTGGTAATCTATTTGTACATTTCAGTGATGGCCTTCTGTAGTAATTTCCTTTTCTTAGCATCAACTCTGATCTCAGCACCACTTACCAACTCTAACTTAGTGTAACGGTACACTCCAAACATTGGCCATAGTTTGCTGCAGTCTCCTGATATGCGACCTCCTCCAATAACCTCATCATTGGTGACATCTGTGATTGTGCAGGTGTTAGTGACAGTATCACAGAGAATGCCAAAACTCAGCTTGTATGACTGACCCAAAGTGAAAGAATGCTTTTTGTAAAGTGAAATACCCTTGCCATTCAAACACAGTACAGAACATACTGCATTGTGAGCATCATTCTGAACCAAATACAGACTGATGGACTTAGGCTGGTGAGCCACAGCGTAAGAGTTGTCCATGACCTCCACGTCACACACAGCTATTTCAAACAGCAACGTATTTTTTCCCAACTTCTGTTTCAGATCAAGATCTGCATCCACCTCCCAGTACACCAGACAATTGGAGGGCAGAGCTTCAGTGCAGGTGGTTCCCCTATACTTCTGTAAGCCTGAACTCTGTGTCTTGGACCTTCCCCCATACGTATGTAAGCCTGAACTCTGTGTCAGGGAGATGGTGTTGATGAGGACACCTGCTACATCAACTTGTGCGTATTCAGTGTTAACTTTGTCTGAACTGAGGGTCATCTTTGGGCCTGGAAGATGAATATCAATGATAGAACATCTATTAGCAATACTCTCCTAAAAATATAACATTTTAAATACTAACATATACCAGTATAATTACTATATAGAATGCTATTATTCTCATCTGTGTTATAAATTACTATTAGTGGCCAGGCATGAGTGGGGAATTTTATTACACTTACTTTAAGTATTCCTGGAATAAAGCATCCTTAACCAGATACTGTACTTACATTTGATGACTTTTGATAGATGTGCTTTTGGACCAGGAATAAGGTGGACACACGTGTCATCTTTCAATCCTGAAACATAACAAATACATCTCTCAGTGCTGTCTTACTATTACATACAGGGACATCTCAAGATATGTTGTTCTGTGGTTATAATATTATTAGTTAGTTAGGGTGGAAATCAGAGGGGTGTCAGACACAGTGTGTGAGGTAAATGTGACAGATTTCAGTATGGCAAATTTAGTAGTAGAATACAGACTGTGTTGAATATCAAGTTATCAACTTAAACAAAGTTACGCTCAATAGTTAGTATTTAAATACAATAAATAGAGGATATTCAAGCTTTTTTCTCGAATACCATGTTTATCTCATCGAGTGGAGTGGGAGAGTCGATATTTCCATGAGTGGCGGAGCCACAAATGGAAATATTGTCACATATTAGTTAATTTAAGAATGGATCAGCCTACTTCATTCCCCTTCCCTCAGCCGTAACACGGTGACATGCTTTGCACATGCCGTTGAACTGGTCCCATGTCCTGTCCTCTGCGACTCGTGAGACTTCAGTTACTTTAGTTATTTTCACTAGTGAAAAATAACACCTGTTATTTCCACTGCATTTATGTAATAAATAGCAATATTACACTGTTAGGTTAAACTGTACAATATATGCCATAGACTCAGGGAATACAATGCTGCATTACACCTCAACATGTCCCGCCCCCTCCACAGTCTCCCACACAGACTCTTTGGCTGCTGTCAGACATGCCAGGTTGCTGACTGAAGACTTAAAGGTATAATATCACAGTTGATAGGCCTGTATAATGGACAAACAAATTTCGACCTGAGACTAATAATGGGGTTGGAGTCGAGATTTGTGAACCACACAGCGGTGGAAAGCTTTTTGGAAGTACAAACATGATCTTATGTATGTCAAATGAATGTACTTTGTAGTTGTCCAAAACAACCATAAATATCTGTGGTATTATGCCTTTAAAGGCTTGCTTGTGTTATGAATGAACGACAAATATTTTTCTTCATAGTGTAGGAATAGAATGAAATGTAGACTAAACAGGGCATGACCTGTGTTTTAACTTTTACGAAAGGGTCATACCTGTATAGTCTAGGCCTAAATCGAGGTTTGCATCATTTCCTGCTATAGAAAAAGCATGGCATATTCCTTGATTTAGGCCAGGACTACAGTAAGACCCTCTCGTGAAATGAAATCCTGGTCTAATTTTAGATGCACTGATAGATCAGGCTATCAAAAACAGACCCAGTAATGTCATATTTTCTCTTGGCCATTCCCAGCCATGCCAGTGGCCGGGATTTATATGTCTAATGATGTGTGCTTCCTATCCTGCTCATGTAATTGAGCTGGGTCCATTGGTAGGCTAGCCATGGTCTCATGGGGTAACAGTAAATTGTTTGTATATATAAAGCTGACTGATTGGGATATAAATTGAGTCAACTAGAAGGTTATTCCTATTCCCAAGAAACATAGAATTTGCATTTATAACTGGTCACGGTGGATATCTAGACATGAAATAAAACAGGACATGGGGGTGTGAATAAGGCCTGTAGTGCAGAAACTGTCAATAGTCAATAAGATTATTTATGCTTTGCATGAGAGATAATATTTTCTATCAGTTACCAATCTACTACTCAAATCTGCTTCCACTTCCAGCCTATCTATAGATTTAAACTGATCTCTTCAAACAAACATACCTATGACTGCAGGGATCGAAATTAACACTAGTCCTCTAGCCCGGGCCATTTCTCCCAATGCTAAAGGTATCCTAAGGACTAGTAGA